>VZTJ01000766.1:0-30206 GCA_013397795.1 Orthonyx spaldingii
TAATTCTCGCAAACAGGATTATTCTATCAGTCATATACAGAGTCACTCGGGATTAACGGAAAGTCTGGCACTGGGAAACGAGAAGGCTGACCAATTGGTGGCTCCACTTTGGGCCTCTGCTTCTCCCAATATTGATCAATTTAGCCAAGCCAGAAAGGCTCACGAGTTTTTTCACCAAAGCGCAAAGGTTTTACATAAATAATTTGGAATATCACTGCAAAATGCTCAAGGAATCATCTCAACCTGTCCGCAATGGCAGGGCATGATTGGTGGATTGGGTCCTGGGGTTAATCCTCGCGGCCTAGGACCTCTGCAATTATGGCAAACTGATGTGACTATCTATGCCCCTTTTGGTCACTTCAAACGCCTTCATGTAACCATAGATACCTTTTCTGCCATGGTTTGGGCCACTCCTATGACAAGCGAAGGNTTTGCAGCAAGATTCTGAATTGATCCAGCACCAACCAAAAGTTCGTTTTAAAAATCCTATATCAGAGTCATGGGAAGGACCTCTGGACTTATTAACGGGGGGAAGGGGTTATGCTTGTATCATTACAGATAAAGGATCTCGATGGATACCAGCGAAATGGGTTCGCCCCTCGCTTGAAAAGGACACTCCGATCCCTAATATTCCTGATAAATAAACATTGGGGGTTTTTGTTTGGTTTTTTTTTTTTTTTACTTTAGGTGTTGCTGCTGTTCCAGGTCTGGTTACGCTTAATAAGTTGAGATGCTGGACAGTTACACAGTTAAATGAGATATTCACTGATGTAAATAGTATTAGACACAGTACGTTGCAGAATAAAATTACTATAGATTTTTGTTATTGGCACATGGGCACAGATGTAAGAATTGTGAAGGAAGCTTTGTAAATACTATTAGTCAGTGCTGTATTGTTTTGTGTTATCCCATATATAATGAAGTTAGCAGTCCATTTGGTAGAAAACATAGTAAGAAGGGTTTGGCTGGTGCAAGAAGGAAAAGGGGGAATTGTTGTAATGTATTTGAACACTGATCATGTGCCTCAGCCAAAACCACCTTTAATTACGCTTATCAGAGCCCTCAAGAATTCATCAAGGCCACTGAAATGTAAGCTGCGCTAAGCTGGGAA
Organism: Orthonyx spaldingii; assembly: GCA_013397795.1. Classification (NCBI taxonomy): domain Eukaryota; kingdom Metazoa; phylum Chordata; class Aves; order Passeriformes; family Orthonychidae; genus Orthonyx; species Orthonyx spaldingii. Next base: position 1,112 of record VZTJ01000766.1, read on the forward strand.
AGGAAAAGCCAAAAAACAGAATATCAAGACAGCAAGAAATAGATAAAGAAAGACTGTACTGCACTAAACCAGAACCAATTATATTTTCTGAAAAGTGCATGGAGAGCGCATGGACAAGATAGAGAGACCAATTATGTAATGCGTGATCGCGTGTACAGCGGTTGTAAAAGGTATAAGAAGAGTGTTTTGTAAACAATAAATGACTTCTATGAAATCATATTGATTCGTTGTTCAGAAGTCCTGAGCTCCTGCAGGTTGACTTTTTGATTTTGAGATAAGTTTAGAAAAATGCCTTTTTTTTTTTTATTTTGTCTCTCTTATTTTTCCTTATACTGGTGCTTAATATCTAGTATTGGTAGGGGAAACAGCTGCAGAAAATTTGTAAATGTACTTCCCTGGAAAAAATCTATGGACTCATCCCATGCTTGAAGCTCAGCACAGAGAGAAGCATGCTGCTGAATGGAGTCCTTAGGGACTTATTAAAACTCATTTGCAGTGATTTTATGTGACATTTTCTCCTTTGATGCAAAAAGATAGAAGCAAACAAAAACCAAACAAACTTTGCTTACTGGTCTTTTGTGGTAACCCATCTTAATGACAATCTGACTAGAGTTAGCGCACTTAGACTTTCACTTACATTTCACTGCTGATGCTCTTATTAATTTGCATAGAAAACAAAGGTTATTTGTGCTGGCCCATTTAGTTTCTGTCTCTCCCCGTTACTGTGCAGCATAGCTCTTTAAGACAGGGATTGTCCTTCTTAATGCCAGGAAATGACTTTTCCACTTAATGGTAGCATAACTCAAAACTATTTTTGGTTAGGTTTGGTTTTTGGTTTAGAAACATCTCTTACTTCTAATCAGACCATCATGGGGCCTTCTGGCAGTGAAATAGATGGTGCAGTCACTCTGTTTCACAAGCATTAACCTCAGTTCTGTTTTCTGGGTTCCTGTTTTGGTTTGGTAATATGAAAGTTTTCAGACTATAACAATGTGCTGCAACCTACCATGGCAATAAAAAGATCATAACCTTTAAAACAATTGTGAAATAGCCATATGAATGGAATTTTTTAAAAAAAACCCTCTGTTTTTTTAAATGTTTAAGGAAGTAGTTCCCTAACTGTACAGAAACCACAGAAGTGAATGCCTAGGGAGATTGAGCTGTCTTGCAGTAAAACTGTGACTTGTCCTTGATACAGCACTACACAAACCAAACCTTCCTCTTCAAAACAATCAGCATTTGCATTTTAGAGGTAGACAGAAATACAGTGCAATCAAAATACAACTACTCTTGCCTCTGCCAAAGACACATACATACAATACTTTAAAAGATAGTGAAATGCCTTAAAATTAGCAGAACTGCTTAGAATGCAGCAAGGTCTGTAAACATTTCCTCTGTTTCATGGTCCTGCAAAGCCTCTGTAATCAGATAAAAGCTGTTTTAATATTAATAACATGTTTAGCTTTATACCATTTCCTCCTTTAGTCTAAATGAAAATTCTAAGTGCTCCCTCATTCCCATTTTGAAGTTGCATAGTTCGGCTGGATTCTCACAAAGGACATGTTCCTACTGACACCCTCTTGCACTCTGTGGGGGTGAGGACATATTCCCCAACAAGCCTACCGTAGCACTGGTGAGATTTATTCCATGTACGCTAATTCTTTCCTTCCCCCCATCCCGGGGGATCACACCCCCGCACTTGGTTGGTTCGTTCCCCCATCCTCCCGTGGGCTATGGCCAGCACATCCCCGCATTTCGTTTGGTTCATTCCACATGCGGGTACTTTTTTCCCCCCACCTCTCTCCCGGCGTCCGGCAGGTTTTGATGCGCATTTCGTACAGAGCGTGTAAATACTACGGACCTTCCTTTGTTCGTGGTTCTTCTTTGTTAGTTCCCTTCTCGTGGGTTGCAACTCCAAGTTTTCTCTCCCTGACAATTTTCCTGCGTGGAAAATACTACAAAGAGTTCCCTTCTTTGTTCTCGCCGACTGAGCCAAGCTGAGGTAGCGAATTGCGGCTAAAAGCCAGCAGAAACCGGGCGAACGGAACTCCCGAGCTGAAGGTAACCGCGAAGGAGAACTGACGCAAGAGTTCGCAGCACTCTGCCAAAAAGAAATCTTACACACATCAGAGGATTTTCCACTCCACACCCAAAAACTCTCCTCCTCCCCTTTGCTATTGGGGGGGGTTGCAAACCTGGCCTTAGAAAAGCTCCTACTGCTTTTGCAAATGGCCAGTTGTTCGAGCCATTTAACCTTTATAATTTCAGTCTCTCATAATGTCCTATGAAGAATTTTTAATTTTTTCATCCCATGTACAAAACTTAACAAGTTTATTGACTCTGGCATTTAAATACAAACAAAACAGAGATATCATGGGGGGGTTTTATATTAATTATATTTTTTTTTTTTTAACAGGATATCTTTATGTGTTTTTCTTATATCTGGCTTACACAAACCCTAGCTGAAGTGGAATTGAAAGGTACAGACTCAGCTGTACTTGATATTACTACATTATTCTTTGATTACATTATTCACTGATTTTTCCCTCACACACTATACTCACACAACTTGAAATTAAATGCAGAATAGCAACAAAGTTATACATGGTTGAATTTTATTTTTAAAAGTTTATTTGCTTAACCTGGATGAAAACTTTACCATTTTCATAATTAATCACACAAATAGAAACTTAGGGGCAGTCTTTCACTTTGGATAAATACTGGCAACCAGAAATATTGATGCCGTTCAGAGTAAGGATACTGAAAAAAATACATTCTGGAGTACAGGTTTTAAACATAATACATATGCACTAAGTACCATTCCAGAGAAACCTCTATATGGAAAGCCTGTGTTTTATATAGACATGCAAATATAAAGACTTTCAGCAACTGGGCTTGAGTGCATTTCAGAAACATTAAACTTATTTATCACTTCCACATAAAGCCACCAGGATGCTTTCATAATCCCCTTTGAGTTCATCCTGTAAATGTAAGCATGAAAACACCACAATTGTTAGAATAATGGTCTCAAGTAAAATAAGTTTCAATTAACATTCAATATACATTGATCAAATATCAGTGGTCGGTATATATAAATTACTTGCTGAAAAAGACACCAGCTAGCCACAGACTGAGCTGGAACCCAGCACCCTCACTGAAGTTATTTGTATGACCTAGAAATACACATGCATTTCCAGAGTGGAGCATAGGTAGACAAGGCTAGTAAAAATGCTGAGTAGTCTGGTGGCATAAGTGAAAAAGAGAAGCACAGAAGATTTTTATCTACCTAGGACCTTAAACTCTTACTCTAAATAAAGTGAAAATTTCTTTCTCAATCAGTGGTGTCCAGTGCTCATTAATATTAAAACACTTTGTGCATATACTTTGTGTCTAGGAGCGTCTCAAACAAAGGCTAACAGGACAGTGATACTCTGCCTACCATGGGATTGCTTACTCAGCTTGGTAAAAACAGATAATATGTATTAAGCATGCAGTGTAATTATTACATGCATTTCTTGTTTTCTCTAATTTGACTCTAGTTTTCAGAGATATATGAATTGTTTAGTGTAGCCAAGCTATGCCTCAAGACATTTGGATGCAATCACCACTTTGGAACATGATGAGGCAGTGCAATTACATACCAAATTACAGATCACACACACACTTACGGGAAGATTAAAAGTGACCTTTGGCACCTAACTGAAAAAGTAGCAGACAATAATAAAAACCCAAAAGGCATTTTCATACATATAGGGAGTATATTTCTACTTCAATCAAGACCTCTTTTTTTTCAGTAATGTCTGCTACTTCAATCAAGACACCTTTTTTACAGTAATGTCTGCTACTCTCCACAAAGATGCTTTGCCAGTTTCTCTTTCTTCAAGTCTCTCATCACTTAAATTTTCTGGAAAATACATTGGGTGGTCAGTCCCTTCTAACAAAATATTTTTGTTAGTTTAAGTCATTTACCTAGGTCATAGGGAAAACAGATAAAATAAATTCTGATAAAACTAAAAATTCATTTGTTGGAGTACCCTAAATGTTAAAAGCCAATATCCAGTTGTGTCAAATATCTCCCTTAGAACTGTCATGGCAATCATCTTCACTCTCTTGCCAAGGTACTGCTTAAGTACAGGAATTTGGGGATATTGTACTCTCCATTCAACTCTTGGCTTCTACTGTAAGATGATGTCCTGAGACATGTATCACTACTAAAAAATTACTAGTTATTTTGGCAAAATCTTTGACATGGAAAAGTAATTACTTCTCCCAGTCTGTGGGCCATTGGTAACATGAGTTACTCATCTACAATGAGCTACTCAGGATGATCTGGTGACTGAGGAGCAAAAAAGGTAACCAAGCTTTACTGGGCTTCAAAAATCATCCGGTTGTTTTGTGTTTCATATGTCAGGTGGGAGAAAACCTACCATAATGGCTTGGCGGAGAGAGATGCCATACAGACTCTTGTAGTAGCCTTTGATCTCAGTCATATCCACTTCATGGCGTGAAACCATGATTCTGATGAGGTCTTTGTGCCGGGTCCCAGCACCCTATTAAAAGAAACAAAGAAAAAAGTGGAGGGGGGAGAGGAGGTAGAGGGGAAAAAACTTATGCTACTTATGTCACTGAAATACCTTTAATCAAGTTCTGTGTGTTAATCCATCAGACTTCTTTATAGGTGAACATATCCCTTTACTTTTCCTTTAATAGCTCTCATAACAGGGAGGTCTCATAACAGGGAGCCTTATGTTCATTTCTGACAGGCTACCATCACCCTGAGGTGTTTCTTTTAACTTTTTTAAACATTTCTTTTAGCTGTTTCCTAAAACAGACATCTCCTTCACTGTTCTTGCTAGACATTAGGGACAGCCTATACTTCACTGCCTTTTTTCATTACTTTTTTAATAGTGTAATGATCTGCATTTTCATGATGTTTCACTCAATTTTTCACATACTGCTCCTAACCCAGTCATAGGAGTTATGACAATACCTACATACTAGACTGTTTCATGATCTCCAGCTGATTCACTAACATGAGTTCCAAATCTGCCAGAAGGATCATGGATATCTCTTTAAAAATTAGCTTTCACAAGATTCTTGCCAAGGTCTATAATTACTCCCCTTTTTCATTTTTACTGTAATTGTTGTTTCATAAGTAAGAAAACAGTCAGTCAGCTTTCTGTCACTATAACAGTAAAAGATATGTGTGGATGGACAGATGCCCTCTGAACACAATACAGCAGACAACTCCTCCAATGGAAAATCTCAGGTTTCAAAGCAAGGAACAGAAGGAGTGAGAGAAATACGCTGAATTTCCTTCTGCAGTCCTTTTCTATCACACAAAGCGCCTAGAGACCTCCAGCTAACTTTTTATTTTTCATCTTATAAAGCACCTCATGTTTACAAAGAGATCTTTATTCAGATTACCTTCATCGCCAAATGGAGTTTTTCAGCAAAGAAAGCTGGCTTGCTTGTGGCACATTTTACTGTAAGAAGCAGTGAGATTAGGTGACTTCTGCTATACATATAACAAAAGTCTAGCAATACAACACTTTAAAAACAGTCTCATTTTTCCTACCTGCATACCCTATTTATGTACTTCTTTGTTACCTTTCTTCAAAATATATGAGTACGAGAAGTTCCTTTCTTCTGTTTATTCAGAAAGCAATTGAGTCAGGGGAGAATAGTTACTATAAAAACAACACTGTTGTCCCTAGTTTACTACCACTAAATTTAGGAAGGTGTTGCAGTTCCCAAGAAGAAAAATGTGAATGCATTTATGCCTTCTATAGCAGAACTGGAGGTTGGAATCTGATATTTTGTAAATGAAGTTGTAGTCCACTTTTGATATTAAGAGGGATCTGATGGAAATTATTCTTTTATCCAAAATATGCTTGACTGTGATATAAAAGCTAAGAACAAGATGGGTGTCTGTCTCCCAGTTACATCCCTGATTTAGTGGTAAGAGGGAGAGTCCCTTCCTTACCAAATGGTTCATGAACAACAGTCATTAATGATATGAATATTTTCTTGAACTAAACTACAGAAGGAAATTTTTTATATTTTTAATAATCATATAAGCATCCTTGCAACATAAGACTTGGAGAAGAGTGGGTGTGGTTGAAGACAGGTTAAAAACTATTGGATTTTTCATGCAAACTGTTCCTGTTCAGACAGCTCTTTTTGGCATATTGGTTTCTTGTAAAGGTCTTCTGTGTTGACAACTCACCTGTTCTCCTTAAAGATCTTTCCACATAGTAGGAGAGGTATTTCTACTCATTCATCAACTTCAGCTGATTTTAGGTGTCAATTAAATCACTATGATTAGATTAGATTTTCCAAGGTATTATTTAGCAAGCGTCTCAAAGAAGCAGGGTAAGTACAGAACACTTTCTGACCAGAGCAATTATGGCAGAAGTAAAAGTTTAAGTTTAGTCAGTACATACAGTAGGTTTCAATCTGAGGAACCACTTACCAAGGGCAGTGAGGCAATTCTCAATATCACCTTTCAGCTCCAAATCCAGTACCTTGTTCATGTCATGCTTGCTGTATTTGGTGTACTTCTGAAAGACTAAATAAGGGAAGAAAACAGTATTCTCCCTGCACTGTCCCTGCCCTATTCTGTCCTCACTGCTGCAGCAGAGGACTGTTTGTGGGTCCTCTTTCTCACCTTCTTAAGACATTATATTGTGAAGAGCAGGGTTACTGCATGGACTGGTGGAGTCAGCATACAGAATAGGACTTTGTTAGGATGCAGGAGTTCATTTCCCATTGGTAGGGGTAGAAGTGGCCAATTGACTACACCAGAGCCTGTGACATTGTGTGATAGCCCTCTATCTAGGGCAAACTGGCTAAGAAGCAAGACCATTTTGGGAAACTCTCAGAACCTCTGCCACGCTGATTGCTTGGCACTGTGATCACAACCCAGTTGAGACTTCAGTTTTGTTAACAGTGTAAATGATATTGCTCATCTCTACTATGGAAAGAACAGCCAGGCTGCCAACCCCACCCTTAGCCTGCCAGAATGCTTCCAGTTAGAGTCACGTCTTGGTAATCTGTATCTTCTCTGGATTCATGAAAAGGCCATGCTCAAAAATCATCCAAGAGAGGCATAAAGCTTTGTGCAACATACCCCTTCGAAGATGTGGGTAGCTTCTTGAAGTGAGAACAGTAACAAACACACTAGTATCTGTTCCTTTCCTTTTCTCTCCTGCTTCATACAAGGCCTGTCATAAAGCAAAGAAGGCAGCAAAGTCAGTATCAGAATAGTAAAACTCAAACAGGAATTGTGGCCATTGCTTGTTAGTAATGAACACTGTCCCTTGAAACAATCCAACAAGATCAAAACTCTACCCTACCTCAGACTAACTCCATCTCTGTCAAATAATACTTCATACTTCACTTGTGTCGTAACAGTACCTAGCGTACACTATGCAGTTAGAAAGCATATTTTCAGACATTTTATGATCATCATCTAGCTTTCCTGGGCATACTACAGTTTTGAATGAAGTTATTTTTCATTTGTCATGATAGCAGTCTTCATGGAAGTTCAGCACTTGTAGGCTTTTCTAAGACAGACAAAATTATGGAAGTTCAGGACTGGTAGGGCTTCTTAAGACTGACAAAACTATTTCTGCAAATAACTGGTCCAATATGCAGGAGATGCCGATGTACCAAGTACTTCCAGGAGTGACTTTTACTTCCAGGAAAGTAAAAACCTAATCAGTCTCCTCCATTGTTCTCACCTCCTCAAACCTGTCTAACAGTAGTAATTAAAGTCCTCCACACAGCACAAAGATTGAACACTCTGCATCAAGATAAGCAGTACTGAACTTTTGAACTTAGACCAGTATTAATTTGCTTTCATATCCAGGGCTAATGACAGAACTAAACTCCTTATGTACCAGGAATTAAAGCAGTATTTCTCAATGGCTTTTTCTTGGCTGGATTTTTTTAAAAATCAGTTTGAAGTCATCTAAATTTAAATTGTAACTCTGATGTAACATTTTATAGGTGAAAACTCAGCAAAGACTGCTAAGTTTTATCAAAATTTTAGCAAAAATAGTCCCACTAATGTTGAAAGAAATAAGAAAAAGATCAGATGTTTATTTTAGAATTATGGAGAAAATGTCTGTGAGGTTTAGCCAATAATCTTGAAAGGCTCATCACTGTAAAGCAATAGCTATATCTAACATACTGCAGAGTTCACACTGGTCAATGTATGGTAGCTAATTCTGCGCACAGATGAGCACACCCTTGTCCCTGAATTCAAGAACTGTTTTATAAACAGAAAGAAGACTGAAGTCTGATTCCTCCACTTGTTGACTTGTACTTCAAATGGTCTGCAAGCTTTACATGAACTACATGAGGCCTTGCAGAAACATTTCTGAAGCTAGAGTGAAGATCTAATTTCCTTCATATAATGAACTTACATGATCTTTGTAAAATACTATCTCCTCAGAAATGATTGCTGTATGACACTGAAGTCTCTGTTAGGTCTGCAATGTACAGGATTCAGACAGCCAGTATAATCTCAAGTAAATCAGGAGAAGAAGTGCTGCAAAGTGCCAAGAGTGATCTTACCCTGGCATCATTGTCAGCAAGTTCATCATTCACATGAGGATTTTCACATCGATCAGCCTACATAAGGAAAGAAATAAAATTTCACTGGTACTCACAATCAGTCAGTTCACTAAAGCTCAACATTTTAGAGTTCTACAGCACTGCTGTCATGCATAAACCAATATATAACTGGAAATAGGTGCAGTTATGTCAATCATTCTGTGAATAAAACTGATTTGTAATCAGAGAACATACTTCTGTAGTCATCAGCACCTAATTTCTTAAGTCCTACCTAAAAATCCGCTGGAAGTATTTGTTTCTTGGCATGAAACTACAGGCTTCAAACCTGTGACTTCCTCCCTGATGATCATTCAATAGACTCCTTTCAAGCTGATTTGAAAGTTAAAACTGAAAATCCATACCATGCACATGGACATATCAAAAAATCATCATGTGTGCAAGTACAAGCTTCATATACATACAATCAAAATCAAAAATTTATTCATTTTAAAAGGGGGTTTTTATTGGGAAGGTCCAGTATTTGAACTCATCTACTTTTGAATGTAAATTTACGAAACATTTTGTCCACTTGTTAACTCCCTGCCCTTGTCCCATTATCTAACTACTAGAAACATACCTTAACAGGAAAAAAAGAACATTTATTTTATTTTTAAGCATTTCTTCTTTTTCTGTTTTTAGTCAGTTGACATGACATTATGCCTGTTACTTTTTCTAGTGCTTAGAAATAGAACAAAAGAAGTCTTAAAAGCATAACTGATAAAAAGAAAATATGTTTTACAATAAACAATAAAGTTTTTTAAAAGACATTTGAGATAAAATCTTATTATAGTTTGTTTAATAAAAGTTTCTAATGGTCAAGGATGTGAAAGTAAAAAAACTTAATGCAAAGAAATAAATATTACCTAAATCTTTTTTTATTGCATGTCTCTCTAAAATAGTCTTGACAACATTGATTTTTGATAATAGATATTGCCGCTCAAAATGCTTAACCACAGCATACCTTGGCTAGAGCAACCAAAGTCTTTTGAAAGTCTCCAGATGTGTCAGAGATGATGTCTTGTGTCAGATCTCTCTTCAGCACTGAAATCAAATCATAGTTTGTTTTGAAGTTATCAACTAAGCTGACTACATAATGTTTAAAGGTCCCTTCCAAACCATTCTATGATCTTTTTCAGTCTTTTCTTAGCTTCCTACTTAAATATGCCCACTAAACATATTTTAGTGGTTTTCTTACTTTATCTAATTTGGTTTCAAGCAAAGAAGTTTATTTGTAACATATCCTCTAAGTCCTGAGATACGCTGTGAAATTGGAGATTAAACCAAAAATGTGCTGAAAAATGTCCTTCTCTAAGGTCTTGTGGGTAGCATTGTCTCAAGTTTCTGCTTGTGAAATACAAAAAGATTTTTCTGAGCCTTTTACTTTTTCATTCTTATTTCTGGCTGTTCCTATCAGTACTGAACTCAAACATAAAACTCTCCCAAAAAATCAAGCTATAATATGGGCATCTAAGAAGAAATGTCTTGATAAAAGTTATCTCATCATCTCAGAGAACAGGACTTAATTAGACAACACAGTAAACTTGACATACAAGAGAGACATCACATTACATTTAAGTAATTTCTTCAAATATTTTCCCCCTGTAGTTCACCGGTTGCTCCTACTGCTAACACGTCTGTGTTGCTAAACTCAGTGAGATTTTTTTTTTCCAAGTCTATCCTTCTATCTTAAAATGTCAGCCAAGGTTTGTTTGTAGGGGAAGAAAAGCAGCTTGGTTTTGCATGCATCCAAGAAGGCATCTAATTGTGTGACTCATTCCATGACACATCCACAATTCCAGTGGTGGTGATGTACCTTTTCCTTCACTACTGGGATTTACATAGGTCAGAAAAACTCACCATGACCTCCCTTCCCAGCAACTCTGTCAAATTTTTGTGAAGCTTCATTTGCTTCCCAAGTAGTTCTCATACTAAGAAGTGAGGCTGTGACTCTAATGTGTCTGCTATAGAGTTATACCAGTAATACTTCTTTCTTGCACTGAATTACCTTCTTTGTAGTATCTGTTGGCTTCTCTGATCTCTTGGTTGGTTCTTGAGGCCAGAATCTCAATTAAGGTATCTTCATCAGTCCCAAGTCCCTGTAAAAAGTGATTGAATTTTTAGAGATGTTATTCAATAGAGCAAACTTAAAATTCACAATAGAAATAAGTCGAAAATCATTGACTTGGCTTTTAAGGCACAACATGGAATGAGTTAGAAATATTGTTCTTCCATATAATATTGGATTTTCAGCACTTTTGGAATTAAATTTTTATCACATTTAATGTACCAGTACCCAAAAGAAGTGCTAAAGGAATCAAGCAGTGCACATAAAAGATAGGAATATAAAATCTATGAATAAAAATACCTCCTTCCCTTTCTTCTTTCTCTTGTGTAAATATGTATGCAAATACTACAGCTCCCATTAGCAACCAGTTTTCAGAAGGCAGAAAGTGTTAATTCTCAAAAGAAATCTCATCCAATTCTGAAATTCAGCAGAGATTTCTGGGTCTTCTTCTCATAAATTGAGTTACCAATACAGATTTATTTTACAAAATGAAGTTAAAATAAAGATAATACACAAGCCCTGAAATCTATGTCCGTTATCATTTATAGGCCTTGATAATGACTGATGCTCTCTAGGAAAGTATTTCTCTGAGGATTTTGCCTTACCTTCATAGAGGCTCGTAGTTCTTCAGCATCAAATTGAGCTGGAGTTTTGAGCAAAGCCACAACAACATCTTCTAAGTGGCTTTTCAGAGCTTTTTTCAAAGCGTCTTCTAGACTCTGTTTCAGGAAGAATAAGAAACACACTAAACTAGTGAGTGGTAAACGTGTAGCTGCTGTTCAGCTGCAGTCCAAAAATTAGTGTGACCTCTGATCAATCTTAGTCTACATCATTTCTTTATTTATAATAGAATTATGAAGCCCTACTTCAAGTTTCAAATTTGTCATCTTTATGTTAATCAAAGTGTCAGGCAGGATTTTAAATAAGTATTCAGGAGTGCTTTCACACATTGCAGTTCAGCTATATTGAACCATCAGAAGACTCAAAATAGGCTGCTTGTTCTTCAAGAAAAGATAATGCCATATTAGTCTTACAATTATGACTGAGTTGCTTATTTGTGTAACATTTGAATAAATTGTTTATTGCATGAAGGATACTGAGTTTGAAGTGAACATAAGTAATACCACCCTAAACAAAACCACAAGTACTGAAGATATGAGATATATTCTAATTTGACCTAAATTTAAGAGGGGTGGGAAAAAAAAACAAAACCTGATTTATTCTGCACCTTATCTAAAAATGTTCAGTACTCTTATTCTGTTTCTGTCCAGGTTGTAGCTGTAAGAGTGAGAATGTCAACCTGCTTTGTCAGGATAGCTATACCAATGAAACTATTTCAGAAACATGCACTATGTCCATAGTTAGTTTTGTTCTGCTTTTGATGGTGTGCCAGGAACTAAGGTATCTGATAATGTAACAGCATTATTGTCCTTGAACCTTTGACATTATACTTTTAATACAAATATTTAAAAAATATAATTGCAAAGCTAGAGCTTCCTCTGAGGGAGGAGAGGGTGTGAAAGTCAGAGGTGAGGTTTCCTGAACATAAACAGGAAAGCCAGGCCAAAATCAGATATCAGACTTACTTTTTAAGCTGGCCTTTAAAAGTTACCTTCAAGTGAATCCCTGTCCAAGGAGCAAATGCTCAATATGTCTTCTATGCGAACTGGGAAACTGGAATTTCGAGTTACAGGTTCAACTGGAGAAAATCTTTAATAGGAAAGAGTAAGAGCAATTTAAAGACTTTCCAGAAAAATGCAGTAAGTTCCAAGATTCCCAGTTCCAGGGACTAGCAGTTTTACTACTTAGAGGTAGGAGAACACCAGAAGTCCCTCCCTCTACCAGTGTTTGTATACTTGGGGAACAGTCTTATGGTCTTACAACTGTTCTATCCTATTAAGTATCCTATCTTTACTCATATAAACCATTTGAGCAAGGAGAAACATTGATATTCTGAGTGAAAATTTAATCTTGGCTTGAGTATACTTTACTTTTCCTTTAGCCTGCTGATAGGCAGCTTTGATCTGCTGACGCTGAGCATTTGTCCTTTTAGTCAAGATGTCAATGATGGTGGCTTCATCCACACCTATGAATCACCAAACAAAATCTCAGTATATTCAAAATATATGCATCATTTAGCCAGTTACATTTTTGTTATTATTTGCTTTATGTTGTATTTTGATTTCTTGATAAACTTCAGTTTAACCAAAGGAAAAGCTGTAATCATCTACAGACTCACAAGATTAGTGATGCAGCTAATAAACCAAATAAATAGATTGCTCTAGGGCGCAGAAATTTCACACAAAAAGTCTGAAAGTGTTCTGAGTGTAGACCTTCCACTGAACTGAAAAAGAACTAAATAACCCCAAACAAACAGAAACCAGAACAAAAAAAAAAAAAGTAGATGGCATACTCATTTAATCTTAGTAAGTCAAACCTTTAGAAGTACAGACAAAGTGCCAAGTGTGAATTTCATTAAAAGAGTGAAATGTAACTGAAGAATACAATATCAGTGATTATCAGCATAATCACTGCCTCTTTCAGGAATTTTGTGGAAATCAAGCTAAAAAGTATTAGTATGGTATGTTACAATATTTTTGCCTTCCCTAGAAATTAAATTTTTGCAACCTTTTCTTCAACATATTCAAGAACTTTAATATAGCATTACCATCTGAAACTGTAATACAACATTAGACTATCAAAGAGCTGAGATTCTTCATCAAGTGGCATAATTTTCTCCCACTTGCCATTGCCTCTTCCTGTGATATTTTATTCAGTGTTATTCTCAAAATTTCCTAAAGAAGGGTCCTAAAGTAGCAAGTTAAATATTTACTTCTCTTACCCTTTACAGTAATAGCTCTGTCCAAAGCAACAACATCAGCTGATGGATCAAAATTAGGGTATGACTGTACTCCATGGCCACCTTTTGAGCTTTTCTGCGGAGGGAAAAAAAAAAATTTAAAACAGAAAAAAAATTGCTCATACCAAGGAATGTTTTGTATAGAAGCAGTTTTGGATGCTCAAATAAACTATACATTTGGATTGCCTTTTATCATCGAGGAACATACAGTTTTGTAGCTACAGATAATTTAAGAGGTTCATTAATGGATATGAATTGGATCTATTCCTTTCACAGCTCTTATATTAAATGAAAAGTGTTTCGTATATTGGTTTGGGTACATGAAGATTTATTTCTTAGTATAAGTAGATTGCATAAGAAGATAATTAACTGTCATAATCAGGAAATTATGCTCAAATTTTAAACTCCCAATTAAATCCTATGGTCACTTCCAGTATAGTGCTAATTTCTACTGTTCATCTTATGCAAACTGACTGTGCATCACTTTAAGGATCTTCTCACCTGACTCATATCTAAGGTTTCAAATACTTGTTGCATTCAAGATCTTGGGTAAGAGTTCAAGCCTAATCCTACAAGGAAGTGGAGACCTGTTGCCCAGCTTTTTTGAAACCTTAGACATAAGCCACAGTCTTCGCAAAGCGTTATCCACTAATTGGTTTTGGTGAAACTACTCCTAGATGGGCATTCCCTAGTCAATGTCTGGAGGCGTCTGGGAACAAACTATACAACAGATCACACAGCTTGGCCTACATCAGCAACACGACTGGTAGGACCTATAACTCAACAGCACTAAATAACTGATTCCTACTTCTATTACAGAAGCTACAAAATGCTCCAAGATTCTTTGATGAAACATTTATAGAAAAATTTTCATTATTCTGATAAATGGTGAGATTTTTTTATTAGAAGACACCAGTAGTTTGGCTAGATGATTCAGAATCACCTATACTCTTTCTCTTGTTTCAAAAACTAGTCTTTTAAATTTTTTTAATCCTTTGCTATTAATATAAAATAGTCCAAGAGAAAGGGCAAGGTTTTAAGAACACAAAGTTTACCTAGAGCATTTTGTATTGAATTTTGTACATTTCTAGCATCTAATAATTAAATGTTCATCTCCCTACACAATTGTTTCACTAGGTGTTGTAAAACAGCAGACAGACTGCATACTTAAATCAGTCTCTTGCATACTTTTCAAAAGATCGTTGTGTCTTGTGTGCTAAGTAAATGAAGGAATGGGACTGTCTCACTGCCAGTTTCTCAGTCTCGCAGGTTAACCTTTGTATACTGGTTTCCATGTCGAACTTATCTATCAGCAATGCAAACTGTCTGTAACCACCACAGCCAAGAATGTCTCACGCTACTTGGATTGCAAGTGGGATAGGATGGTGGAGCCAAAGGTTTATGCACAAAGTGTTCTAGAGTAAAAATTAAAAGATCCACAGGGGTCTAGAGCAGAAAATTTGTGTTTACTGAAATTTCCCCTACATAATTTTGTTTTCAAAATGTGAGATTGTTAGGGAACTTGTGTAATTTCACAGTGTCGTGCTTTACCTTTGCTTTCATTTCAGTGTCTTCACCTCATTATCACAAAGATTCTCCATATCATCCTAGCACAGTAACTCTTGACTCCTCACTACCATATTCCTCCCTACTCATGTATAGCAGTATTCATTGTCTGAGGCTTTTTATGATGTGCTGTGGCTCATTCCACCATAAGCATGACCTGTGATATGAAACTAGGATATATACCGGTGACTTTACTTCCTCCTTTACATTCTGGGTTCCAACTCATGGCTTCCTATACCTCAGCCAAAGAGACGCTGTTTTTTTCGCATATATTACCTGAACATGGTCTTACACGTTCACACAACTCAGCACCAGATTACTACAGTAAAGACGCCAATTTGAGTGAATGAGTGACTGGCCACTGGGAATTACAGTTTAATCACACTAACAAGTTCTGCCTAGGGATTGATAACTAGACTGACAGGTGCAAATAGGAGCAATTTTTCGTCTGATAACAGACTTCGTAGGTTATATGGTTACATTAGATTATACACTGCAATAAAATTGGATTCCAGTTCTAATCGGCTGGAGTTTTGGCATTGTTTTTCCTCCATTTGCATGTACAAAGGATGCTTAAGTGCCTTTAAACCACTTGTACAGGAAATATAGAGTACAGGAAAATAAGCATGATGCTCTCAAAAGTTGATAATACTTACAATACATTCCTGCTCCTGATTGTCCATAAACCATGCCTGCTTCAGAAATTCTGATACCATAGCCATGTTGACAGAGTTTCTGGGAAGAGATACGTCAAGTTACAAATCATTTAACATCATTTTTCAAATGCAGTGCAACTCAAGATTTCCCACCCTCAAAATCACTTCTCTGGCACTGACATGCAGTAGTTAGTGTCCCACATAGTAATTGGCCTGTGCTATTGGAAGCAGATAACTTGGATGTTTCACGGGTGATGTGATGCTCCACAACTGCTTGCTCACCCCTACACTCTTAGCTGCTTGCAGAACAGCAGTAGTACTATTTGCTTATAGCAATACATTAGCATTAGCATTGATTTACAAAGGGAGGTTACTAGAAATCAATTAGTCTGTCTCATTAGTTAATCTATAATCTATCCCCATTTAGTTTGATAATTTTGAAATTCACTGGTAAACAAGTGTTCTTGTCTCATCATTTACTGAGTTTGAAGTTCTTATGTATTATGTTAGGAAGAAAGATATTCCCTTCTTAAACATACTTTCATGTAATTTCTTTGACTAGACATTTTCTAAGGAAGATGAGTAAGTCTGGATAGTTTTATACACTTTGATTTTTATTTCTTACATATCGCCTACAATTTCTACATAATATTAATAAAATATTACCAATTTAAGAAGAGAAAATAAAATTAATTTTATTTTTTAGGAAAAATTAATTTTTCCTTTTTACCACTCAAAAAGAAAATTGGCCCAGCTTTTCCACAAGTTACTATGCAGAAAAGGAAAAAATGAGTGGTGATGCGATAACAAGTACTCAAAAATAATGAATATGTTGCTTCATAACAATTTCTGTTGTTGGTTTAGGAATATTCTGTTTGTTAACTGAAACAGTGAGGAAATAGAAGAAATCACTGTATCAAATAAAATTACTCAGACTAGATTATGTTTTAAAAACATTCTTCCTCAGCAAACTCTAGGGAAGACTTGATTTTAAAGCATACATATAAACTATAACTAGAGATAGTTTTGTTGAGTAAACCAGACTGACTTTGAAACTGGTGTTAAGAGACAAAATTCTATTTACAGTTTTGGGATACAGGTTATATACACCATTATAAAAAATAATGTTAGCTACACTCTGCTGAAGGGCAGAGACCAGTCTTTTGAATCAATACAAGTTTAGGACCAAGGAGTGTAGCTGCAGTCCAGCTCTTTCCCTCCCTCACAGCAAAACTCTAAAGCTTACTTCCACATTCAGCAGCAAACGAAGCGACAAGTACCTCACTCAGCCTGCCTGCAGTTCTACGTACCACTCCTCTCCAAGGTAAGAGCCCCCTATATTTCCTCTTCCCCAAAAAATTCTTGCTGTTGTTTTCTACCTTCAGGAATTTATCTTTACCCGTGCTGCCACAAAAACGGAAACTGATTAAAATCTGTATTTGTATGTTATTTAGAGTAGGTCTTAACTGGGTAAATAATTGACAGAATATGCAGTCAGATTTAAGGACCAAATTTATGACCTGCTATTTATTCAGGATCAGAAAAGCATGCTGACATCACAACTGCAACCTCAACACCATCACAACATCACAACAGCTTTCCTGAAGCTGTCAAAGTGACTCCTACATTCTTCTTGTATTGACAGAAGTTAACAAGGGCAGATGAAGCACCATGGTACCTGAAATTCTGATGCATTTTATAACAGCACACATGAAGGCCATATGCAGTGGGATGAAAACATTTAAAAGTCTCCATACTGGGTACACTGAGTCATCAACCCTGACATGTACTGGTATGTCTGATGACTGATTCACAGAGCATAGAATGACTTCAAACTATGAAAAAAGATTCAGTCTCCCAGCACCAGATCTGAGAAGAGGTGTGTTTTGCTTGATAAAGGAACACTTTTCAGGGAGAACTGGCTTCAGGAAGCACTGCTAACACATCCATTTCTTCTACATATCCCCACATCCATCCCCTGACACCAATCTCTAAAGATTTTGCTGCCCTTGGAGCTGGCTGGAGCAGAAGGCTACTAGACTACACTAAATTGGGTTTATTAAGCCTCTAAAACTTTGTGTCTTTTCTGATTTAAATTATACAATAAGAAAAAAAGTCTGTGCTTTAAAAATTTTAAAAGTTTTTTTTTCTTTTGAAATAAAGACACTGACACGTAGATCTATTTCCGCCTAGTAAACAAATAATGCAATTTTAATATAAGTCAAAGTAGGCAATGGCTCTTGAGAGGAGCTAAAGGCCTTAGTCTGCTTGAATTAGCTTAGCAAGATAAGAAACCAACTTATAAAATTCTTCTGCTACTTTATAAGAAAGTACAGCTGAATAAAAAAAGAAGACTGGAATCTAGGAAGATATTCAGCCCTCTGATGGAGACAAGGTCTTGCCCAATACTTTAACTCCTGCCACTCTAAAATGCAAAGAGATCATGTTAACAATCCTAGATCTGGGAGGGGTACACTCAATCCGCATATTACTTTAATATAGTATGAAACAATCTGAAAGAACTGATGGCTTTCTGTCATACATTTTTTGTCTACTTTTATGCTCAGGACATAGACTGTGAGCAAGGAGAAGAAAAAAAAAAGCATAGTCTTACTGAGAGAAACAAATAGAAGGTACCACAGAAAAGTGTTACGCTCCTTTCTGGTTACTCCATACTAGGTACCTATTTGAGAGTTATTCTGTTTGTTATAAACGGCCAATTGGAGTTGACTTTCATATTCAAATTGTTGTTATTTTTCTCAGTTAAGTGCCTTATGTTAATGGGTTAATAATCTGTTATTATGTTATTGTTGTTATAGCACCCAGGGAAGACACAGCAGAGCCTCAGGGAGAGGTGGGGTGGGGCTGGGGGAAACACACCCTCGACTCTGCCCTGTGGAGGGTCTGCAAATGCAGTCTGCATTTGTAGATGTCCCATTGAAAAGGAAAGAGGATCAATAAATTAATACCTCTCAGCTTGAAAATATCGTGGGTTTCATACATTTTATCATTCCCAATTAGAATGATCAAAATTGAAACTGAATTGAAAAACTAGACATCCAGACTGAAAGCCCTAACTGTTGTTTCACAAAAATTACCACAATTCTGTCTCGATCTTCTCCCCTGAGGATGTACCCTTGAACTGGGTATCAAAACTTTTTAAGGTTTTGAGAAAATACCTTATTAAAAATATTTAAACACACAAACTAGATTTTTACACTACAGTTTGTGTCAAATGGCAGCATTTATCTAATGCTTATTTATCCATATCATGAAAAATGTCAGATGTCTGGTTACTTTGAAAGGCTCGATACCAGGATCTTGATGCAAATTACAAGCATGACACCCAGTCAGAAAAACAGACAGAAGGTCTAACACAGTAATTTAATTTGCAGTGGAAAGTCGGCTGTATATGAAAACATCAGAGAGAAAAATAATCTCATCCTTGTAACATTCTATGGAAAAATTTAGCAGAACAAAGTCCAGATGACACAGCTCTTACATGACTTCGCCAACTGCCTAGTCAGAAAACCAGGATTTTGCTCTTATGTTTCTAAAAGATTGGTTTGATTTCTAAAATTTTATTTCTGATTTGATTTCTAAGAGATTTGATTCTCATCACTTTCATGAGCAATGAGTCCTTTACAGTCCTAAAGCAACAAACTGTTGTTAAAGTAACAATAGCTGTTTCTATTTTTTAAGTTTACATACTAAGCATACTAGTTTTCTAAGAACTCCAGTTTTACTGCACATTTCTACAGCAGCCTACTAAAAGGGCAAAGAGAAAGTATATGAAATGGTCAACTCCAAATAAGTTTCCTTTTGAAGTTTAAACCATTTTTTGTTCCCTTTATTTAATTGCATTAAATAAAAGCAATAATTGTCCAAGCCCTTGTGTAAAATGTTCCAAAATGGAAAGAATTTTTCCTGCCCACACCCATCTTTTTCCTTGACAGCAAATCCAACCCACAGAAAGTTTGAACCAACTCACTTGACAAATTCAGCATACAATTCCTTAAGTGTGCTGGATCTACAGAGAGCAGTAATGAACTATAAAATCCTACCTTCCTCTTCACAAACACTGCCTTGCAGAGCTGCACAGTCAGGAGTAAAGGAGCAGTAGGCTCTCAAAGCTTTTGTAGCCTGTGCAGGAAACTCCACCTAGCAACTAGTGTTTCCACAACCCCAGTAATCATCTGCTGCAGTTATATCTGGGTGCCACCCAAAATGGAGAAACACTAAGGAAAAAAAAAAGAGTCATTGCGAAACTATTTGCTGGCAAAAGTATCTGCAGATTTCTGAAAGGAAAAGACAACAAATGAGCAAGCCATAGTAGCTCTTCTCTCCTCCCCTGACCACATCCCCTGCTTTAAAAAATTGCCATAAATCTTTTGGGATCATATGATTAAATGTTAAGAAAACTAAACTTGAGTTACTCTCTTCGCATTTGGACATGCCTGATACCATTTCAAACTGACTATATCGAGATATGTCTTTGCTCAGTGAAACTTCGAGAGAAAAAAGGGTGAAGAGTCAAGGTAGCATCCTCAGTTCACTGAGATCTGGTGGCTATGAACTCTGCTTCTTTTGCACGTGGGCCCATAGCAGAAATGACCCAGGAATAAAACATGTCTAGTGTTTAATATAAATAACTTTTTTTTCTTGAAAATAAACCCATGGAAAATTGTAGGCTTAATATAAGGGCAACAATTGGCACCTATATAGTTAGAAAGAGGTCAAAACACTCAGATTAAACTCTGAAGTTAGTAGTGAGAGTGGTTTGCACAAGATGAGGGTATATCTGCTAAAACTGGTTTTCTGCAAGCACTTCCTTGCCAAGCTAGCCCAGCACAGCACCATGCATATCACTAACATCTCAGATTGGCCTGGAACATGGTGCCCACTGAAGAAATACCTCTTGCTGAACCAGAAGAGTTTACAATGGGCAGATAGGCTTCCCAGCAGACTTTCATCCTCCTTCTGCTGTCTGGCTGCAATGCACTGGTACCCCCAGTATGGTTGATATGTTTCACATGAACATACATGAAATGCAGTCTGCTGTTGAAATCCATGTGTCAAAGACTGAAAAGTTCATACCTCAAACATTGATATAAAGTTTGGTCATTATAAAGAAGCCTCTAAAAAAGCCTCGCTGAACACTGGAACCATGGACTGTAAGTCAAACTACTGAGATTAGATAAAGGGAAAACCCTTTTGTTCAATCACCTGAAACAAACAAGGCTCAGGGAAAAGTATATATTCCCAAAAGGCCCAAGCCACCAGCTGCGCTGAGAGAATCATCTCCAGCTGAGTTTGGGGTGGGGGGGGAACACAGCTCACAGAAGCCAGGCTTACAAACTCCCCCCCAACTGAGGGTGGTGGGGGAAAAGAGATTTTTGAGTGTGTGGCATAACCTCTGGCCAGAGGCACTGAACAACCATGCTCGGTTATACAAACTGGTCCAGCTCTGTAACCCCCAACTCCACAGGCCAAATCCACGGGACACTCACGTGAGAAGCAGCTGAGGGGGAGTCTAAACCCATCCAAGACCCCCCTGCAAAGCACTCCCCAGGAGCCTTGCACCACAGGCCTGCATGTGATGCAACAGGTCCAAAGTCTGTTGCAGAGAGACAATGGCAAAATCCCCCCTCCCAGGGGGACATGCCTGGACATGCCACCTGGCTTGAGAGTATATTAACCCAAGGCATTCTATGCCTTTGGGGGGGACTTTCACCNCTTTGACTCTCTTTTTTCTCTCCCTCTCTCTCTTATATCTACTATCAAATAAAACCCATACTATTGATTGGCATCGTTTGTACCTTAATTTGGGCAGAGGTATTTCTAAGAACCTAATAGTTGGTTCATGACACTATGTCTAACAATTAAGTATACAAGGAGGAAGAGGAACAGACTGAAGGTAATTGTTAGAGGTGACCCTCACAAATGTCTCAAATGTAACATAACACACATGCACATTCCAGCATATCTTACATCTTCCTCTCTACCCCTAAGTGTGTGGTGCTCAATCTGCTTATCACAGTCAAGGATGTCCCTATCCCACCAGCCTAAGGGGAGAGCCTCCAGGAGTGCTGAAGGGATCTACCCTCAAAAGGGGCCTCAGCCCTTGTTCCCCACTTGCGTCACTGTCCTGCTGCCTTACAGATGGCTGAAACTGAAAGTGGAACCCAGCCTGTGGGTCCAGCCTGTCACATTCCCATCCCCAGAGGTGCCAAATGCCTGGAGCTGGGGCTGCCTGCAGTGCCCAGCCCAGCTGTCCTGCTTCTGGCTGGAGTGATGGGTTAGGAGGGACTGCCAGGCCCTGCCTTGCTGACTCCCATGGAAACACTTCAGGGAGTCCCCAGCCCACCTGACTCTGACAGCAATTTTCTCCTATACTTTGTTATCTCCTTTCCCCATGTACATTAAATATATCATTTGACAAATGTATTTCACATGTTTTCAGTAAGCTGAATAATTGAAGGGGCCTACCAGCTGACAGTGATACTGTGAGCAAGCTGTCAGGTGTATTTTGATTTTTTTATTTAATTGTGATGTGTGAGGTTCAGATTACTCTAGCCCTCCTGACTTCCATGTCAGAACAACACTAGCAGTCTTATTTCACTTGGGTCAAGTGTTGGCCAAAATTTCTGTTCATCCTCTTTCTGGGGCTGTTTCCCCTGTCTATTAATGAGCACAGCTAAGGGCAGGAATTAGTATGCTACAAGTGTGTAGTAAGACACTCCTCCATGTCAACTGTTTTTTCTCATACAGTTTTTCCATAATCAGATTATTATCCCATTTTTATCATAGTCGTTTTTCACTTCTGATTTAGTTCTTTCACGTTTGGGTTTTTTTTTTTTTAAATCTAATTGTATTGTCTTTCATGCCCATGTCTCCACCTTCAGAGTGATCTCACAAGGAAGCATTGTGCTATTACTCATTGCAGAAGTTGTTTGCATTTGCTTTTTCTTCTTCTCAATGGGTGGACAGATGTTGACTCACTGTCTTCCTGGAGTTCAACTGAGTCACCATCTGTGCTAGATTGTTTTATTGTACAAAATGCTGCCACTTAAAAAAATGCAACTTATTTGGATGGAGTTATTAACAATTGTTTATTGTTAAGTTTTTAACTGTTACTCCGTCATATGTTTCATAAAACTGTAACAGTCTGGATATTTTTTATTGTTGTCATTATTTATTCAGAAGTGGCAAAGCATGCAGCCACTTTTGTGGAGGCTCAAATGTCTCACAAGTGACAAAAATAAATATGTTTGTTTACAACATTCAATGTAGTATGGAATGCAGTTGCTGCTGAGAGAAACAGAAATGTTCAGTGAAAATAAAAGAGGGGGAAAAAAAAGATAAAAATTGCTACTTTTGATAAACAGCCAGATTTGGCCATGCCAAATATTTCCCTTAAGGTTAGTGACGACAGCTCAGTTGGGAAGATGGGATTTCCCCAAGCAATCCATCCTACACAAAATCATAGCAAAATGAGTCAGGACTTCTCATGGAGTTTGAGAGTGATATCAGCAGCCCTTACATCTATTTCAGAGGCTTTTCTACCAGCCTGCTCTAACTCTGTGTTTATTCTACCCAAGGTGCCATAAAGAAGAGTTAAGGTTGGGGAAATTTAGGAAATGACCATTCTACCTACACTAAACCAAAGGCCCCATTTACAAATGACCTTCAGACTACCAACAAGATAAACTTCAAGTGAAAACTGATGCTCACAAGTTGCATTGTTATGAACTACCATTATCCTGAAAGAGCTCCTGAGAGTACTATCAGGCAATAAATCAAAACAGAGCTCTGCCTGTTTCACGCCAGGACAGCCATCCATTTTGAACCATCTGACAACAATCCAGAGCCAACTAGAATCTGCCTCTCTCATCTTTTGCACCTTTTGAGATTTCATTTATCTTCAGTAGTTTTTATGCACTTCCTAAGTAACTGAAGAGAAACACATTATTCGATTTCCTTAGGCAACCAGGACCTGTAATGTAGCACCTGTACTCAGGTTTCAGGCAACAGAGACAGTAATATTGATGATACAGATCTGAGAGCATGTATGATTTACAGCAGGCCTCCTGAAGGCAGTAATACTTGCAAGAAGACATTCCAGAGATAACACAGTGTTTTTGCAAACACATATTTACCGATTGCTGTACTAACCCTGCTTCAGGAAGCATGTCTCTGTTACATTATTCAGAAAAATACCTGCCCTGCATATTGAGGTATAGTGACTCCTCAGACCTTCATCTCTTCCTTTGACATTACAAGAGATTAAATATCAAATTCAGTCAGAACAGCTACACTATCTGTTCATATACACTTGATCTGCATGAGTCAAGCATCAGGTTGTGATTATTTCTGTGATCCTATATTATGGGCTGGATTGCTTCAAACCTAGACACACAATGTATTTTTTAGTTTCGAGCTTAAACAAAAAAGATATTCATTAGACAGAATAGGACATATTCAAAACTGTGTAACATCTCTTATGGCTTCTCTGTTAAAGATTTTGTTTTCATTAATATGTGATTTCCCATTCCGATCATGTTTCAGCTCTGAACTTCTTTGCAAGCTTGTAAATAGGGAAAGGATTGGGCAACATGTATTTGTATCATGATACTTAACAGAAATAATTAATAAATGTTTTTGATGAATTTTCTAAGTGATTAATTGTATTTGCACTCCATAAAATATTTAATACCTCTATCTTTCAACATGGATTTGCATTTTATTATTGCCTCATGAAATACTGAATTAGCAGGAATTCTCAGGCAACAGGAATTCCATGCTTTAATCAAACATGCATCTGCTTCTATAATTAGCTTTAATACTTACTGCTCTCTTAGTTGCAGTAAATACCTTTCTATAGTTCCATAAATTTTTAGAAATGTAATGGGATATTCTGAGTCTCATGGTAAAAAATGGCTTGGCTATTCAGAAGACACAAAATGTTAGTGAGCAGCCCTCTGCACAGAGTGGCTGCACGAGAAGTCATGTCAGGGTAACATCATTTTGGTGATTAGAAATCCCATTCAGTTTAAATGAATTGAAGTTCATTTAAAGTTCTGCCACTTTAACCAGGAATTCATCTTAGGGGCACAAACAGAGGATTCCAGAAGATTTTCATTGTCTCACACTGCCTTCCAGACAAAAACCGTTATACTGGTGTGCTAAAGAAATTTATATGAAGGAAATGTAGACCTTCTATGAAGCCTCTAGGAAAAAAACTTTGGAAATCCTTGTTGCACACATCTTCCTCTAAATCACAGTAGAGCCAAACAGACTCATTTGATGATGAAACTGTGGTAAAAATAGTAAATTACAGTGGAAGGTGAAACTCAGTACACATTCAGGGGAAAGTGCTAAGGGGACAAGACAAAGTGGGAATTGATAAGTTTTTTTACTGTCCTATGCAGTGTACAATGTTAATCACAGGGTGCAAATAATAACAGAAGGGTCATTCAGGTCAAGAGAACACAAGTGATTTCAAACAACTGAACTGTGTATCAACGCTGTGGAAAGGTCAGTGTCCTTAATGGAGAAAATGTCCAGACATCCTCCCCCACAAAAAACCAAACCAAAGGAAGAGAGTTCGTGGTATGTCACAACAAGTCTTAGGAGGAATGGATCTGGGCAGACTCTTCTAGTGAAACCAAGAAGCAGGATGAGCAGTCCTCTGATTTACAAGAGACTGAACCCTGCTGCACAATTAGGTTGTCATAACTTCAAAGAAAGGACACAACACTAATAAAAAATTAATCAGCAGATGAACCACCTGTGGTACTGCAATATGCAGGTTAAATTTAGCCTTTTGGGATTTCCCAGTTTATTTGGCATTCTGAAATTTATTCTTTGAAGTAGCTTTACATCTACTGTCATTTCTTGTGACACTTTTTCTTTAAAGAAAGTTAATATTATAAACATTCACAAATATACCCTTAGCAAACTGTGCTGCTTTGGTTTCTGTTGAAATACATACCAGTGAGTTGATCTATTGATAAAAATTGTCCAAGTTAAAACAGTAAAACATATCTTATTCTCTGTTTATGATGAGGAACAAGTGTCATGCTCTGAATCTTCAGAATCCCTTCAGTCAAGGTGATATTTGTTCTGAGTGGCATACCCCACTATTAGGCAGAAACAAGAATTATATTATAAGTGCATAATAGTAAATCATGTTTTGCTCATTGTCTACGTTCAGGGTGTGGTAAGAACAGACATAAAAGCCTGAGGAAACTGTACATTCCATTCACTCTTGTAATACCTAGTTTCCAGAATAGTGAGGGTGGTTTGTGGTTAGGAGAAGTTTTTGGAAACTGCTTGGCTGTTACTATTTCGCTCAGTAGCTTACCTGCCAAAATTAGGAGACAGAACTAATTCACAATTAGTCAGTGGTTGTGTCAGAGACTGAAAATAATTCATGCCTTAAACATTGATATTACAAAAGGCAAGAACCAGAGAAGCCTGCTTGAGGATTGGGACTTTGGACTGAAAGTCAAACTGCTGATTAGATAAAGGGGAAATCCTTTGTTCAATCATCTCAGGCTGAGCATCCACCAGCTATGCTGAGACAATGGTCCCTGCCTGAGTTTGGGATGAGGCGGGGAGGACACAGCTCACAGAAGCCAGGCTTACAAACTCCCCACTCAACCGAGTGTGGTGGGGGAGAGGAGGTTTTTGGGTGCGTGATATAAACCTCTAATCAGAGGCACTGAACATCCATCCTCCCTTACACAAACTGGTCTAGCTGTTGAATTCCAAACCCACAGGCCACATCCACGGGACCCTCATGTGAGAAGCAGCTGAGGGGGAGTCTGGTGCCATCAAAGAGCTCCCAAAGCACTCCCCAGGAGCCTTGCACCACAGGCCTGCATGTGATGCCACAGGTCCAAAGTCTGTTGCAGAGAGACAATGGCAAAATCCCCCCTCCCAGGGGGACATGCCTGGACGTGCCACCTGGCTTGAGAGTATATTAACCCAGGGCATTTCTATGCCTTTGGGGGGGACTTTCACCACCAAGAACACCGGCTGGAAAGGATCAACAGAGCAGCATTGGGATCCACGGAGTGGTGATATTTTCCTTATTCTGTCTCTGTCCCCTCCACCTATTGCTTTTTCTTCTTTGACTCTCTTTTCCTCTCCCTCTCTCTCTTATATCTACTACCAAGTAAAACCAATACTATTGATTGGCATAATGTCTTGTTTATACCTTAATTTGAGCAGAGGTATTTCTAAGAACCTAATAATCGGATCATGACAGATTGCAAAACTGATTTGCTTCTATGGAACATTAGAATAATTTAATCTCAGACAAAATGAAACTCTTCATGTACCTTTCCCTCAAATCTTCATAAAACAAAAGTACTAATAAGAAAAAATCTAAACTGCAGTATTCTATTTGAAAAAGTATTTTTTCTGACCTCCTCTACTTTATGTGTTTTTTTCCTCAGTTTAAATATAAGTTTATTATTGACTTTCAGCAAAATAATTTGTATCCGTGAGATTTCCTACAGACTTCTGTATTGTGATGTTGAACAAGAATTCCTTATTGTGTTTCCAACTAAAACCCCAGAAAACTCCTGTTCTTTTGTTTCAGTTTTACTCTGGACTGGATTGCCTGAAGATTGCTCATTGGGAAGTAATACCACTGGAGCACAATGGCTGACATGGTGCAAGTTACAGCTATTAATGGGAAATTTTAAAGAGTTTAAGCTTGTTTCTGTTTAAAAGACAACAAGGTTCAAGGCATGTTTGTATTTGTTGTCATTTGTCCCATTATAGAACTGCCTAAAGGTACATAACTCAGAGCTTGATTTGCATTTGATTTTCCTCAAAAGAGAAACGTGCGGATGCAACATTTCAGATGTAGCCCAATTCTATGCTAAATTATTTATCCCTGGAGAGGCTATAAGTTTCTCAAGAGAATCAAAGTCACTGGGAATCTACAAAGAGGAACACGAAACTCCTAGCCCTAGAAATATATCTTCATATAATTATGCGTGAACTATTATGGATAACAAGATACACGAGACAAGAGTGTAATAGTGAGTCCCAATTATGTTAATTTAAGAAAAATACATATAGTGTAGCTGATTACTGTAGGTATTCTTAGAAGGGTGTTTCAAATAAGAAGGTAAGAAAGTTTGTCAGGTAAAGATTCTTCTTAAAGTAAAATTAATAAGAATACCAGCCAAAACAAACATATGGAAAGTAGTGATTGTTTTGGTCTCAGTTTTTGAGACAAAACTCTCAGGAGGAAGTGCTCTGGAATGAGAGCCTCCCCCCACAAGGGAAAGGGGTCTCCCTCTTTCCTCCGCCAATAAGACAAATCAATAAAAGCAAGTGAAAGTTGGAAAAAAAATGGAACTATTTATTAACACAACCCAAAATTGGGAATACTAGGAAAAAAGGAAAAAAAGGAAAGAAAAAGGGGTGCCCGCAAGGAAACTGACAACTGGTCATTGTCCCTGCCACTTCCCCCCTCCTCCAGTCTCCGGGAAAGGGGAGTCCACACAGCAGGCTGCTGGAGAAGGGCAGATGGAAAAAAACTGTTGACTCGCTGGTTCTCCTCCTCACAGCAAGCGATGCTGGTGGATCTCTGTGTGCCTTCATTCACTGGCCTGATCTTCCTCGGGGTTCTGACCGTCCGGGGCCACCCCACAGGCCCCCCAGGGTCAGAGAGAAAGGAAGGGAAGCAGGGAGGTCAGGGGAGAAGAAAGGAAAAGGAAACAAAACCAAACAAAACAAAACACACCCAAAACCTCTCTGCAAGGTACCACGAACGCAGGAGAGCAGTGCAGCGTCGCCGGTGCGCTCCCTCCCCAAGCCCGGCAGAGCCGTTGGAGCCAGAGCCGTTGGACCGAGCCATTGAACTGACCCGCACCCGGGGTCCTGCAGCTCCGGCCCCACCCCCCAGGTCCATCTTAAAAATACAGATGCCTCAGGCATTAAGCAGACGGTAAGGAATACAGGAAGTTCATGACATCATCCCAGGACATTCCATCCCTTGTTCCATACCATCAGCTTAATGCCCAAATTAATACATTTCAGCTCTAAACACAAACATTTATATATATATACAGTTATGTAAAAACAGTGGCAGCAGCATTCAACAAACATATGGGCATTCTAACATTACAAGCGGTTCTCACCCAGCATCAAATCTCCTTGCAGTACACAACGTATTTTTCCATCCTTCTGCATTGTCCACCAGGTACAACCTGGTCCCTGAGCAAAGACAACCAAATGGATGGGTTTGTCTTTACTTGATACAGAATTAATCCAAACAGTTTTTCCCAGAAGTCCCCGGAC
>VZTJ01000770.1:0-41771 GCA_013397795.1 Orthonyx spaldingii
AGCAGGCGCTGAAGGAAAGCAGGTATTTATATGGATCTCTTTTTGTCTGCACTTGAGGAATCACAGAATCCCAGAGCATTTTGTGTTCAAAGCTCTCTGAAAGATCATCCGGTTCCAACCACCCTGCCATGGGCCAGGTGGTGTGCAGGCACACCTGTTGCTAGAATTAGAAGAACACTTACCTCTCTTTACCTTTTCCCTTCCTGGATTTCAAGCTGAGATGAAAAGATCAGCAGGTTAAAGCTGAATTTTGCAGCTCACAGAACTAGGAACAGGCGTCTCTAAGGGGACATGGTATATCCATTCCACCTTTGTAAAATCATAGAGTTGGAGCTCAGCCCTGTGCAGCCCAGGTACAGGCACCAGATTGGTCCATTACAGCATCCCAAAGTCTTTGTGGCTTCCTGTGCACCCTGAGACTTCTGAATCCATGACTGAATTCTCAGTTACTGCTGTGCAGGACATGAGAACACAGTGCTTGGAATAGCCTGTTTGGCTCATCCTTGGATTTGCTGTTTCTGCCTAAGGTAATAATCAGGAATATATGCTGATGTAAAGGTGAACAGCAGTGACTTCTTACGTAGTGTCTAAAACCCTGTGTGACCGTTCAGAGACTCTAAAATCCAGAGGTGAAAATGACAGCTTTGGTATTTAAGAATCCCAGTAATCTTGACATGTGATTTTTCAGGTCAAGGATTTTAATGCCAATGCAGTAATTACAAAAATATTAGAACTTGTTTTCATTGGCAAAACCCTTTAAATGGCATCAGTAAACCTACAGGGTGTGACAGGGTATGACACTGGGGACAGTCCTTGGCAGTTAATGGCTTCAGATATGGGAAATTCATGTTTTGTCGGGTTTCAGCCAGGAGTTCAAGTTTTTCCAGGGCTTTGTTGGACTGGTCATTGCTGGTAACTTTCACTAAATGCAAAAGGATGTAACAGCAGAACATTTGGAGAATGTACCCTAGGGATAGGGAGAAAACCTTGAAAATGATCAGCAGGGTATGGAAAACATAAAAACCAAGAATTAAAAATAGCTATAGCTCTGTGACTTTTCAGGCACGACTCTTTGCGTCTGGAGGTAATGCTTGCCTTCCATCAGCTACCAAGTTGTGGCAATGACCCTGTGAGAGGTGTTCCTGCTGACCTGGCAGGCACAGGAAAGTGTGTGAAACTTCAAATATTTGAAGTTACAAAGGTTCAAAGTAATGAAATGAGGCCTCTGAGTTTCTGCCACAGGCTGTGATGTTTCAGAACACCCATCTGGTCTGTGTTAATGTGGGTTTTTTTGCTGTAACCTGTACTTTTTGTTGCTTCACTCTGAAAGTCCGCTTCCAGCAACACCAGTAGGAGCTGCAAAGGGTGAAGTTGTGTCCATGGGACCTGCAGTGCCAAAGGGATCAGACACTGCATAGAATCACAGAATCTTTTTGGTTGGACAAGATCTCCAAGACCATCGGGTCCAACCTGTGACTGATCCTTGCCTGCTCACCAGTGCAGGGCACTGAGTGCTACATCCAGGCATTTCTTGAACACCTCCAAGGATGGGGACTCTACACCACCCTGTGCAACCCCTTCCAAGGCCTGAGCACCCTTTCTCTGAAAAAATTTCTCCTGATATCCAACCTGACCCTCCTTTGGCATAGCTTGAGGCCTTTTCCCCTCATCCTGTCCCTCCTCCCTGGGAGCAGAGCCTGACCCCTACCCAGCTGCTCCCTCCTGTCAGGGAGTTGTAGAAGTGGGAAGGTCCCCCCAAGTCTCCTTTTCTCCAGGCTGAGCCCTCCCAGGTTCCTCAACCTCTCCTCATATAACTTAAATGCGTGGCAGAGGGTACCTGCTTAGGACAGTGTGTGAGCAATTAGAGAAACTGGAATCTCAATGGCTTCTTCTCCTTCCCAGGGTGTCAAGGGCTGGAGAATATTCAGCAGCCCATGGGTAGTGTCTGCATAGGCTGTATGATTTTTTGCTAATATCTCAAGGGACACACAGATGAGTTATGAAGAGAATCAAAGCTGAGTCTCTTGTGTCTGTGAATTACGGTCTCAAATCCTCTGTTAGTCTGAGCAAAATTTAGAAGCCTTTCTCCTACCTCTATTAGCTGATGTCTGTGGGAGGTGATAGGATGGGATTGTGCCTGCAGCATGCCATGGCTGCACAGAGGAGCCTGTCTCCACCTGAAATCCTACACCGCAACCAGCCCTACCAAGGAGCCTGCCAGAGGAGTGGACAGCGCGTGCTCACCCCATATAAGGACACTAAGAAATGTGGCAATGTGTGATAGGTCGTTTTTTGTGATGCTTGTTTTGTAAAAGGGTATAAAGGGGGTTGCCCTTTTGTAATAAATGTTCCAGTTTCTCTGCTGGGCTGGGATCGTGCCTCAGTTGTCACAGATGGCGCCCAAACAGGGACAAAGATAGGCAACCAGTGATTGCACTGTGACGACGCTCAGTTGGACGTTCTAGGAGCTGAAAGGAAGCTCGAAGGGCTGAGAGGAAGCCCATGGCGCCATGGACCTCTCCACAGGACGGAAGGTACCAACAGAGAACGATGGTGGGTGGTGTATCCCAAGAACAAAAAGACATCTTAGAGGCGTTGGAAACGATTTTAAAGAAGTACGGCAGAAAAGTTGAATTGGCAGATTTGAAAAGACTTTTGTTGCGGGTTAGAAACTGTGATAGTTTGTGGGACTGAGCTACACATGAAGGCAGAGTGCTAAGTGTCAGTGGCGGATGGCAGTCGAGACATTCATGGCGCATGTGACACCCGTGCTACAGTGGCACCGGCTCCTGCTGCACGGGCTACTTCTGGGTCACCATGGAGTGAAGCACAAGGCTCTGACTGTAAGTTTGTTGAGACTGGGGGAGGAGAACTGGGGAGTGGCCCCTGCTCCCCTGATCCGTTTGATCCTGGGGGGAAGATGGATCCTTTCCCAGCCGATCCGTGTGATCGATGGGCAGTGGAGGAAAGCAAGATGGCAGCCATGGCACTGGCGCTGCCTGTCAGAGCATGGGGCACGGGACCATGGCCGAGATGGACCCCGGTGAGTGGTGAGCAGCAGGCATCAAGCCGGACACTGAGCAGGGCTGGCTGCTCGGCGGGTTTCCCCAGGGCTGTGGCGTTGCTGCGGCTGCGGACGGCAATGGGCTTGTGCAACTTGACGCAGCTTTTCAAGCGGCCATGACAGCATGTGTCAACTACAAGCCACAGTGAGCTTTGAGCAGCTCTCGTACTGCGGCTATGCCTGGGAGGCACAGCAGCAATGGCTGTCTGCGTGCCGGGGCTGCGCCAGGGTGCGGTTGTAGTGGCCGGGGAGAGCAAGAGATGACATGAGTGTGCCACCGGGCCCAAGAGAGAGCAAGGAACAAGGTGGGAACGAGGCGTGGGCCTTGCCTCTGGTCTTCCCCCGTGCAGGCGGCGGTGGCTGCAGCTGTGCCTGGAAAACACGGTTTGGGGAGAGCGAGAGGCAGAGCAGTGCCAGCCAGGAGTGGGGGGCCCTGCGAGCAGCGACCTGCACAGGGGGCTGCCACGGTGAGAAATGGCGCTTGCTCCCAGCAGCGTCAGGACCAGCATGTTCCCCAGTGCGGACTGCACTGGTGGCACCAGCCCAAGCTGGCTGGTGTTGCCGTGGGCGGATGGTGGGTGCCGCAACCTTCCAGAAGCGTCTCCTATACTAAGCCACTCGACAGGGCCACCACACTCACACACACATTCGCACACACCGGATAGCTTTAGGGACGCATCGACGGCAAAGAGGCAGGAAGGGTCTTGATACAGAGTTCCACAGAAGAGGTTTATTTCAGCCACGCACGTGAAGGGGTCCAGGGACAAAGACAAAGAGCATGGGAGGGTCCAGGTTTATATGCGGGGTCAGAGAGAGCATCAGGAGCCAATGATCTGCAGGCACAAGGGTGGCATACAGGTGGGGCTAGGGTATGGGAGGCAACAGGGAAATTCTGCAGGAGTGGCGATGGAGCAGGGACCAATGGGGAAACAGGGAAGGGAGAACATTCTAGGGCAGGGACATATAAGGTATCGAGGGCAGGGAGGCCAAGCGGGGTAGCAGAACTGGGGTACATTAACATAACAAAACAAAGCATTCTGGGGGAAGCCCTTTCTGTCACCCTGACCTGGGGAGGATCTTAGGGAGTGTCCCACCAGCGAACTCTCTGAGTCGCTTGTTTTGTGGACCCACCGGCCTCCACAGGCTGGGAATGTCTGAGCAGGTGAAAAGCAGCAGCAAGGCTGGGCCAGGCCAGAGGCACAAATCAGTGCCAGGGGTGGCTTTGTGGCACCCCCCTGCTGGGCGCTCAGCAAGCTCCCTCATTTC
Organism: Orthonyx spaldingii; assembly: GCA_013397795.1. NCBI lineage: Eukaryota > Metazoa > Chordata > Aves > Passeriformes > Orthonychidae > Orthonyx > Orthonyx spaldingii. The sequence goes on from VZTJ01000770.1 coordinate 4,331, forward strand.
GGGCAGGGGAAGGGCCATATGTGGCCACAGTAGTCCCACACCAGCTGGAAGAGTGACACCGGGCGGGGTCGGGCAGCCACATGGATGGCAATGTTCACCTCCGCAGCACCCCGGCAGCCGCCATGCAGACGGCAGTGGCACGAGAGAAGGCGTCGTGAAGAGTGGCTGTGACTTTTCTTTCCCGGCACCCCACATGGCTCCAAAGCCACAGTGGTGGCGGGGTGCAGTGTCTTCTGCTCAGGGCCACAATCTGCATCTCCCCATGGAAGTTCCAGTCGCTGCCAGGTGTGGAAGTTGTGGCAGCAACCACCGAGAAGCAGTGGCAAGATCAGGATGAGCCGGAAGCACGGAGCGTCGGCTCCGGCATGAATCTTGCCTCCACAATCACAATAACTCTCCAAGATAGCAGTGTGCATTGTTTACCTTTGGGTCTCTGGGGACCGCTGTACTGTGAATATGATGCACTTTTGATTGGTTGATCTTTTTTGTTCTCCCTAAATTCATAAACACAGATTTCACAGGGGAGATTCAGATAATGGTTTAGACCCCTGTATCACCATGTCAAATTTGTGACCATTGATTCTTAACTTCCACTGACTTTTGTCCTCTAGTGATAAGTTTGTTGTTCAAAATAATGTCTCATTCAAATATCATAGACTGGAAGTTGTAATTTGTGTTTTTATATATCTTGGCATGCAATAACTCAGGTGGTTCCACTCAACAAGTTGAACTTGATGAAACAGTGTTAACTTTAAGGATTCTTACACAAGCAGTTAGTAATGTATATGCATTCCTTTGGTTGCTCATAGATTATTCATGTTATTATTGAGTATTTACCTACCTCATAGAAGTTTGTTTGTGAAATATTGCAGTGAAGCCCTCCTAGTCAAGGTCTAAGCTCTGGCTGAGCTCTAGCCTTGACTGATTGGGAAGGGTATCATCAGACCTAAGTGTTTCTGCATTGAAATTGTAATCAAGTCATATTGACTTGTTGATTTGGTCTTATAAAAGCTGGACTCCCTTTCGAACTAAACTTGAAAACTTTTGCCCGGGAAAAAGTCTTCCTGGTCCTCCCTGTGAAGTGGGACTCCCCAGCAATGGCAGACTGGGTGATGGTGAAGTATTTAAGCGCTTAATGACGTACACTTACTGTTTTGTTAAATGTATTGTTTTGCTGTTGATAGTAAGAGAAGTCTGTGCTGTTAAAACAAAAAAAGTGGGAGTGTAGAGATAGGATGTATCCCCAGAAAGTACTGCAAAAACCCCTATGTGTTCTCAATTTTTTGAATTGTGTTCAGAATGACCTAACCCCAATCCAATGCCTTTTTAGTGGATCACAAGGTCACTTAGAAAAAGCACAAGTGCCCCTTTCTGTTAATAACCTGAGGGCAAGGATATGCTTGTGTTTCCACAGATTGCAGTCCACGATGAGTACCTGCAAGAGTGATTCAACCAGCCTTGGTTACCCCGGCTTCATCATCAGCTTGAGAAGCTGAAGGAACAAGATGAATGGAGCTTGTTGGGACTGGTTTGTGGGGTTTGGGTCGTAGGTTAAACATGTTCTAATGTTAGAAGTACTTTGTGATTCTTGCTGGCCCAGTTGAAAATAATGGTAGTACAGTTTTAAAATAAGAAAGGGGGAATTGTGGGAAGAGGTCTGCGGGCTGTGATGCACCTGCAGCATGCCATGGCTGCACAGAGGAGCTCGCCTCTGCCTGAAATCCTACACCACAGCCAGCCCTACCAAGGAGCCTGCCAGAGGAGTGGACAGCGCATGCTCACCCCAGATAAGGACACTGAGAAACGTGGCAATGTGTGATAGGTTGTTTTGTATATTGCTTGTTTTATAAAAGGGTATAAAGGGGGTTGCCATGTTGTAATAAACATTCCAGTTTCTCTGCCGGGCTGGGACCGTGCCTCAGTCATCACAGATGTCAATGTAAGTGTTCTGCAGGTGTGGTGAAGTTACTCAGAGAACCATAGAACACTTTGAGTTGAAAGAGATCTGAAAGCTCATCTCATTTCAATCCCCCTGCTGTGGGCAGGGACAGTTTCCACTATCCCAGGTTGCTTCAAGCTCCGTTCAACCTGCCCTGGAACACTTCCTGGGATGGGGCAGACACAGCTTTTGTGGGCAAACTGTGCCAGGGCCTTACCACCCTCACAGGGATGAATTCCTTCCCAATATCCCATCTAATCCTGCCCTCTGGCAGTGGGAAGCCATTCCACCTTGTCCTGTCATGCCATGCCCATGGTGAAGAACTTCTCAGGAACCTTTTGATTTTGCTAATGGCACACCACAAAAACTATGGAAAAACAGAGGAGTGTACTGCTGTGAATTCACTTGTTTTTTCTTTTATCAGAAGGGACATCAGTAACTTTCATCTGTCATCTGAATGTCCAGGAAACAAGGGATCAGGAATAGCTCCTCAGTGCCTGGAATGCTGTTAGGCTGTTTTCAGCATACAGGCATGTGATGATGATGGATGATTGACATTTTAAAGGAAAATGCATCTTTTAATTGCCAAAATTTCACTCAGAAAGAGAAATTACTGTTCTGGTTGTTTGTGAACAGAGCTGACTTGATTTCTGGGAGTGAAAGGAGTCTGAAAATAGTCATCTAAGAGAGGTGCTTTAATGTCCTCATTTCTACTAATGCCTGTTTGCTGTGTGGATTAAATTGGATACAACTCCCTCCTTCTGCCCCAAGCTGCCTTGGCATCTGGAACTTGCTGGTGGTAGAGTCCAAGTTTAGTCATTAAACTGTCTCACATTGCATCACTTCTCTGTGTGCTATGGCACCACTCACTACCTGGTGCTTCCTAGCAGAGTCCTTATTGGGAAATGCTAGAAGCTGGGCACAAAGAGAACGTGGTGAAAATCTCAGACCTCCCCAGAAAGCCAGAACTTGGGGCACTATGAGTCTGAAAATGTAAAATTGATTCCACTGCTTACATCTACTGAAAGCAGAGATTCAGGAAGCTGGAGTAGCAAACATTTCCATTCTCCAGATGCCGTAAAGCCAGGGTTCTGCAGAGGAACTTTGATTTCATTAAGCAATTTCCAAGTCCCACTCAGATAACTGCAATCCTCCTGGCAGCATTTCCTAGGAGCTACTCTAAGAGGACAACCTTTAAACGCTGCAGTTGGCTCAATATTTAAAATTACTCTTGGACTGGCAGCAACACTGTGTCTTGGTGGATGGGAAGGAATTTTACATATTCAGCTTCAGTGGAATATTTACTGGTCCCAGCATACATGAGGTAAATGGTTCCCTTTTTAGGGATGAAGCAGAAAGATAAATGTTATCCAGACCACTGCAGCAAGGTGAAAAACAAGGATTTTGGGACTCTGAATGCCAGGTTCTTTCTGTTCAAATGGTTTGAGCAATCTCATTCCACAGGTTTCATCACCACCTCTGATTGATTGCAGTGAAACCACGGCAGAAGCAGGTCAAAGAGCTCACCTGAAGGTTTTGCCTTGATCTGAGGCAGCCTGGTCTTGGCTCTGGCAGCAGGAAAGTTGGACAAAGCATAACAGGCTGTTCCTGAGAGTCTCCAGCTCAGCTTAAATCCTTTGCATTGTTGGTGCTCTGGCATGGGTGCAGCCACAGCAGAACATGACTGGCTACAGGTGAGGGTGTCCAAGAGCTAGGAGAGAACATCTTCAGCTGCACGGAACTAGGAGAACAGATGTAGAGAGAAGCTCTGGCTTTTGACTGGGAAAAGTTTCAATTGGCATATTTGACCCCATCCCCAATGCTGATATCCAAGCTAGCTGGTAAGAAGTGCCCACCCCTTTTTCTTTTTTTGGCTCATGGGCCTGCATCCACCTCTGCCAAGGCAGTGCCAGGGTGGGATGGCACACATGTGCTGAGGTTCCTGTTTGGCACCACCTCTGCTTGTCCCCTCATGGTTTCTAGCATGGTCTCCATGCTCGTGTAGCTCTACCAGCTGGCACACACACTCTTTCCTGGGATGTGCCGCAGGTCAGGTTGCTTTTCCAGGATCCCACAGCAAGAACAGGGCACAAATCCAGTGACCATCAAGTCTGCTGGCCTTTAGGGGTGTTTGCCCTAAAACACCTGCAGTGTTGAGTGATACCAAATTGCTTCTGTCATTTGAGGAGTCGAATTCCCTGTGTCCAACCTTGTGACTGGCTGCCACGCTGCAGTCTGACAGCTTACAAGCAGGAGCAACTTTATGCTTTTCCGTATTAAATCTGAGCCTCCCAGGACTTCTTGTCATTTGGGAAGTTCTTAAAATGACCCCGTGCCACAGAATTGAAGTGGAACTGCGATTTGAAGGTTAATGGAGGAATTTCACTTGTGGGATCTTCAAAATGGACATGGTTAGACCCACTTCTGCCTTGTGAATAGGCAGCAACAGGTGAACTTGCTCAAAGGCAGCAGTTTCCAACATTGTTTTCCAAAAATCCCATTAACTTTTAGGCTGAAACTGGGTGTCCCAGTGGTCTGCATTGTGCCTCATGTCTAGGAGGCTTCTTATGGGTGCTTTGGTCTGCAGGGTGATGGTGGCAGCTTCACGTGGGTGAATTCCCCTCTGGTGCTGGGGAATCCTCAGGGAATGCCAGCTTGTCAGTGTTCCCAGTTGCTGCCAAGACAAGAAGGTCCTGGGTCCAGGGCTAAGGAAAGAGTTGACTCACCCCATGGAAAACTAATGGCTAAAAGTGAACAAAATCACTAGATTCTGCCTTTGGCTATGGAGATATCAGGAATTCTGTCCTGGGAAAAAGGCACTGCAGCCCATCGCGTATCAGAGAACTACTGCTAAATGGAGAAAAGCTGACAACAAATATTTACCCTGGGATCAATTCTGTTTAAAGTGCAATGTGTGGAGCAGAGCTTGGACATGAGGAGGTCAGGCATAAGATCAAGGCTGCTTTATATAAAGACAGAGGGATATGCACTGGGAATCCTTGCTTGGAAAGGGAAAAGACTGGAGGGTTTTGAAAGACACACCATGAAGATCTTAATTTTTGTCCTCTCACTGAGCGTTTTCTCATGTTCAGGTAAGTTGGAGCCACATCCTCCCCCCTCCTTTGGGGGGGAAAGTGCAAGGCCACAATGAACTTCTGATGGAACTGTGCCTCCCTCTCAGGGTTTCCAGCATATGACTATGAACTCCCTGTCACAGAAGAGGCTCTCAATGCTTCCATTGCACGGATCAATTCCCAGTCATGGAGCAGAAACCTGTATGGTGTTATCAGGAGCCGAGTCATGGGAGTAAGTGTGCAGAAAATGGAGATCCTTTACCTGAAATGTGCTTTGCTGGGTTGGAAAACTCTTTTCCACCCAGTCCTGGAAACCCAGATTTAGTTGGAGTTTGCTGATGCTGCTTAGAAGAGGGTGGGTTTGGGCCATTATCTGAAGTTATGGCTTTAGGAACCTACATAACTTTTGTATGTAAGTTTGTAATTAAAATACTTTAGGAATTCAGATTTTTCAGGCCTAGAGTAGAAGTCCTTAAGGGTTGTCTTGTAGGATTTTGTTCACAAGTGATGTTTTTAAATACCTCCAGCTAACTGCTTTGCTTTGGACATCAAGCAACCTGGTTTATTTGAAGCTCTTCACTGATTAAATGTCCCCACTATTCAGGATCCTTTCTCTGGTCTTTATTTATGTCATCTGTCTCTACACACAAATTCTGGCTTAAATCAGATAGAATCTAAGTGCAAGCAGGAAACCCCTATCTGTTTTAATTTGTGGTGCTAAGAATTATACTGGATACTCCCCGAGTTAAGGAGTTAAACCTTCTTAATTCAAAGTTATTTTGCCCATGCTCCTGAATACCCTCAGAACCTTTCTGTTTCTATAGGTGACCTGTATCAAGTCTTCTGCAAGAATGAATGTCAAGATGATGTATGGATTTATATAGTTTGTATTAAAACCTGCAAGTATTTGAAAGCAGTAGGAATTTGTTTTTTGTTGGGGTTTTTTTGGGGCATTGCTTTTTTTTTTTTTTGAGTGTCCCATCTTGAGCTAAAGCATTGATTAGACTATGAGAAAGAGAAAAGAATAATAAAAAAGCAACTAAAGAAGCAAGATTGCCAGGGAGTGAGGGCAACAGAAGAGTGACAAGGGCTAAAGATGTTTTGTGTTGACCCTCCTTTCACCAGGTAGACATGTGGGACAGCGATGCTTATAGGTTAGACCTGCAGTTCAGCATCCGTGAGACCATGTGCACCAAGGCTTCGGGGAAAGACCCCTTCACCTGCGACTTCAAAACTGGGCCTTTCGTGGTAGGTGCCCCTGGTGGGAATGGGAACCCTTCCCTCCGTGCAGGATCTTCTCAGGATGGGTTGGAATGCTGCTGGTGCTGAAAAGTGCGGAATGGCTGGCTGGCTTTCTGATACAGCCTGCAGCATGGAGTGGGTATTAGGTGGGAAGGGTCAGTGGTGGAAAACTCTTCCGCCTGCCCACTGGGGAGTGCAGGGAAATGAAAAGAGGATTTGTGTCTTGGAGCAGCATGTGGTGAAGGTATGTGTGCTTTTGGGGCCAAATCCTAGAAGGAATGGCTTGTTCTCTTAGATAAGAGCATAGAAGAGCTGATGTTTCACTTCCTTTTGCCTATCTGGGCACCATATGAAGGGTTATCTTCCCATGTAGTGCAGATCCCCCCTCTGTGCTGGCAGTGCTGATCTTTTTCAGATTTTTAACTCTCAGCCTGAAATAAAAAGGCTCTTGATACAGCTCTTGCTCTGTTCTGACTCTTCAATCACCAGCTGTGGTGGAAATACATCCTCTTTGAGTCTGGACTTACCTATGCACAGTTACTTGGGCCGAATCACATCTCTGCTCTGGAGCTAAGCAGCTCCTGTGTGCATGTAGATGACACCACACAGAATTGTTTGTTATTGCTTTGCTATTTTTCTTTAAAAACAAAAATGTTGGCTGCTACGGTGTTATCCCTGTATCCTAAACTGACACCATCCCTCTTTTCCTCTTGGGGCAGTATGGTAGTTGTGAGGATGCGTTTTCCAAACTTGAGTGCAGGTTTTGCTGCAGTTTTTTGTCACATTGCAGAGACAATATCTTTAAAGGTAGTTTAACTTCCAGAGCTGGAGCTGCCGTTGGTGTAGTCCTGCACTGTCCTTCTCTTTGTACTTGATGATGCCAGAGCTGTGAAAAGGATGTGGAGGTTTCCTCCTGCCTCGAGCAGGCTCAGAGGTTTGTACAACTAACACGTAGTTGTGGAGCAATAACCGGTGCGTAGTCGTGTATAATCTTTCTTGGGCTTCTTTCTCTTGGAATTTGTTTTTCAAATCCTTCTGCAAGTTCTCACTCCCAACGAAATTCCCATGGGAAGGTTTGTAGTGGATGTTTGCTCTCTGAGATTGGCTCTATTTTGTTCTGTTGCAGCCCACTGCTTCCTGCAGGAGTGTTGTGGAAGTCTCCGGGGAGCTGATTTCCAACATCACTGTGCGGTGCCATCGTGGCACAGTCAGCTCCGAATCGATGAGCAGTGAGGAGGTGAGGAAGGGGAAAACCGATTTTTGCTGCCTGGAGGAGTGAAAATTCTGCTTACCCTCTTTCAAAGAGAAGTCAGGTGTTTGTGTGTGCTCCTGTTGCAGCTGGAGGCTTGGATCAGGAAAGTGGCTGTAGTTTGAAATCCAGCTGCCAGCTGTAACGCTTCCCTTTCCATCAGCTGAGGGCTCTGACCTTGCCTGGGAGAGTGTGACTCTCTGTGGCAGCCTGGCACATCTGTCAACTCCAACACTTCCGTCATGGAGTATGTGCCTGGAGAACAGTGATTGGCACTTCTTGGGCACAAACAAATCCCTGTGGCTCTGGCTCTGTTACCAAACCCAGCTCAGAGCTGAGCACGTCATCACAGCACAGCCCAAGGACATTTGGTCTGCTGAGATCTGTGTTCCCTTCTTGAGCTCGTTTTTGGTTTTTAGGGCATTATTCCATGCTGACCTAACCTGGGAATTCCTGCTGGCTGTTTTCAAATCGTACCAGTGTCCACTTTATCCACGGACTGACTCTTGAACTTGTGTGTCTGCACTTAGAACACAGCTCCGCAGTGGGTGTTGTGCCTGAGGGCACAAAGTCTCACAAGCAAAGATATAGACAGCTTTTATTTTTGGAAAATTCAGGGAACTAAATGAAGAAGTTGAATTGTAGAATCACAGAATGGTTTAGGTGGGAAGGGACCTCAAAGGTCATCCCATTCCAACCTCTATGCCATGGGCAGGGACACCTTCCACTATCCCAGGTTGCCCCAAGCCCTGTCCAACATGACCTGGAGCACTTCCAGCAATGAGACAGCCACAGCTTCCCCAGGAAATCTGTGCCAGGGCCTCCCCACCCTCACAGGGAAGAATTCCTTCCCAATATCTGATCTAAACTTGCTCTCCTTCAGCTTAAGGCCATTCTCCCTTGTCCTGTCACTAGAAGCCATTGTGAAAAATCCCTCTCCAGCCTCTGTGTAAGCAAATAGAATTCTTTGTTCCTTTCTCTTGGCTTGAAATGTCAAATTAGCTCTTCATTTATTCTTTTTTTCCTCAAAATCTCCATTCAGAGCTAGCTAGTGAGTGCACCCCAGGAAGCCTGGCTTTGCAGAGCAGAAAGACTGCATGTGAAGCCCTGGAATGTGTGGCACAGTCTTGGATGTTCAGTCAGTCCTCTGTGGGTTGACATAGCTGTTGTTTAACAGGGCACTCAGCACAAACACTTGCTTTTACAAGTAGACATCTTCCCCCAAGTCTTCCTTAACCATCACTTAAAATTCAGTGCTGTTGCCAATATTCCTGCTGGGGAATATATTTCCTGCAATGTTAATAAGGAATAAATGCCAAAGGGAATTACTGCACTTGAAAAGTAAAGCGTTTCCCTCTGCAGAGGGCTGCAGCAAGAGCACTGTAGCTCTTGCTGTGGAGCTGAAACTTGGCTCAGGGGATCTCAGCTTGGCTGAGGTCATGTTTGTGTACCTGTGGTGGTATTTGGATGGGAGAAGGAATTGTGATTGACTGAGGCTGGCATCACAGAATATCCTGAGTTGGATGGGATCATGGAGTCTAACCCTGGCTTGCAGGAGTATGAGTAATAATCTTGTTTTCAGGGAAATTAAGAATGAGGTTTGGAATTACTTTAGTGATCACCTAGTGCCTGAGGAAATGGAGAGGTGGCACTTCTTGACAGGCAAGGTTTTTAAAGAAATGTCTTTAACTTCCAGATGATGCATGTGCCAGTAATGACCCCTAACAGGCAAGGCAGCGCTCGCAGGGAAGGTAAGCTACTTCTGCTATACCGGAATACCCTGACCTGTGTTTTCCTTTTGGAACATCTCCAGGGCATTTGTCTGAGGGAGAAGATAATGTGAAAGATCAGATGTTTGCTTCTGGTCATGGGCGACTAGCTTTCCCCTTGCAGAGGGGTGTCTGGTTGAGGGTGCAGGGAGGGCACTGTGCTGCCAAGCCAGGCCATGCTGAGGTTTATACGTTTTCTGAATTGCCAGATTTGTGCTCTCATAACCAGTACTTGTGTGCAGAATGCTGAATATTTTCTATTCTAGAATCACAGAGTGGTTTGGGTTGGAAGGGATCTGAAAGATCAGCTTGTTCCACCTCCCAGGGGTGGGCAGGGACACCTTCCACTATCCCAGGTTGTTCCAAGCCCCATCCAACCTGGCCCTGGACACTTGCAGGGACTGGGCAGCCACAGCTTCTTTGGGCAAAAATCAACACATTTTTGAAAGCACCTCATGCTCACAGATATCTCCATGTTCTTTTTTTAGGTGATGCCTTTGCTCCTGAAGCCTTCCCTTCAAGGGGAAGGGGTGGCAGCCGGGGAGACTGGAACAAACCCAACTACTTCGGCTCTGACAAGATGGAATAAACTGGTTTGGGTGGGTGTGGGTTAGGCTTAGTGTTGAGAGAGTCAAAGAGCCTACAACTCCAAGAACACTGGGGCTGGAAAATGCCATCCCAGCAGGGCCCCAGCTTTGCTGCTCCTACATCTCTAATCTGGACCACCCACGGTGATGGGGTTAGGGTAGGACTAGGGTTAGGGTTAGCCTTTAAACACCCTGGGCCTGCGGGTTTTGGGGCAGGGTGACTGGGAAGTAACTGCTCAGGATGAAGGACTTTTAGCTGCTTCACTCCTTGGAAGACATCCCAGCCACAGAGCTCGTGGCTGTCACTCACTTTTGAGTTGTCCATCCCATATGCTCCGATGTACACCAGTGTCCTGGAGTACAGGTAGTGTGAAAAGTGTGCAAGAAAAGCCATCTGTAAACTCAGAGTTTGAGTTTAGAGTAGGATTCTAGCCTTTTTACCTCCATTTTCTTCATGACAAGAAGGACACTGAGGGGCTGGAACATGTCCAGAGAAGGGACTGGAGTTGGGGAAAGGGCTGGAGCACCAGGAACAGCTGAGGGAGTTGTAGGGGCTCAGCCTGGAGAAAAAGAGGCTCAGGGGGGGCCCTTCTGGCTCTGCACAACTCCCTGACAGGAGGGGACAACTGGGGCGGGGTCGGGCTCTGCTTCCGGGGAACAGGGACAGGATGAGAGGAAATGGCCTCAGGCTGGGCCAGGAGAGGTTTAGATTGGATATTGGGAAATTTTTTTTCACTGAAATGATTCTAAAGATTTGGAACATGCTGCCCAGGGAGGTGGTGGAGTCACCATCCCTGCAAGCATTCAAGAAACATGTGGATATGGCACTTGAGGACATGGTTTAGTGGTGCTGGGTTGATGATTGGACTTGGTGATCTTAAAGGTCTCTTCCAACCTTATCAATTCTGTGATCCGTCTCTCTTGGCTGGCAGAGACATTTCCTGGCGGATGTTTCATGGATTCTCTGGACCTTATCCAAACCAGTTTCCCTGGGCAGGGGTGTATCTCTTGGCTGCGGGACCTGGAGCACACTCTGGCAAAGAGACAGATGAGCTTTTGGGAGCCCCGGTGCTTCAGGACGTCACCCACCATCTCTGTGCTGGTGCTCTCCTCCCACCCATGGCGTGGTGTGTGTCTCCTGCAGGTTCTTGGAGGAATGGCCCTGTCTTTGTGTCAAATCAAGTGCCCCAGGGCCACACAGCTCCTCAAACAAAACTGAAGCCATCTGGGAGAACCACGGTGTAGTTTGCCCAGGAAAAGCACTTTGTCTTGAAGAATCTGTGAAGGAGACGTTTGCAACCCAATTAACGGGAGTTGTAATGAAAGACACCCGTGATTTATTGGAGCTGGCAGGGCCTGTGCTACACAAAGCACCTTTGCTGACCTGCCTCTGCCGCTCTGTGTGGGAGCAGCTCTAATTGCTGCCGATGCTTTACCTGGCGTCTTAGGGAGTTAGTCCAAAGGGAAGTGGTTGGAAAGAGTTTCAGCAACACGGAATGAGCTCATTCTTTGGCATGCGAAACAGGTTTGAAGTAGTCGGGAAAGGAAGAGGAAATTGCTTAGTGCTCTGTCTTTGTGATTAAAGAGGCTTCGAGCGCTTGGGTACATATCATTAGCAGGTCTCTGTCCCTGCGGAGTGCCAGAACTGAGCGCTTCCTGTGGAGTGCCAGAACTGAGCGCTCCCTGCGCGTGGAGCTCAGCTCCAGCCTGCTGCGTTGGAAACGAGACAGTTTTAGATGGAATTTAGCACCGGTGACTCACCAAAAGCTAACACATGTTACTCATAAGCATATCCGTGGTAAACCTCGATGTGCTGAAGGAGACAAGCCTCCTGCTCTCCTGGAAACGAGATAGCAAAGGAAAACCCAGGCACTGTGCTCTGTTTGTAAGAATTATTTCATTAAATCCATGTGATATTTTAGTTTATCCCCTCACCGCTAAAGCCAATAGGCCTTTTAAATCACTGCCTGTCTTCTTATAGGAACCTCTAACTTTTCTTCGCATTTGGAAAATGCCAGGTATCTTTAATCCTCTGGCTCTCAAGAAGAGCTATCCCCTTTAAGCAGCACTCCAAAATGCTTTGTGTTCCTGTAGCTAACGTCTAACAAATCTCTAAACCAAAAGCAAGATGTAAAATCTTCCTGAAAAAAAAAACTCCATGAAACAAATGGGGAGGAATTTATGGGTCTTGAAACCCAGAGCAGTTCGAAATTTAATACTTTCTGCTTGCTCTTGAAGATGGGTTGCAAGTGTCATTTATGGAGCTGTATTTCATGCAAGTGTCATTTATGGAGCTGTGTTTCCTATGAGTTTCCTGGGTTTTGGACATCTCAGAGGCAGCCACATCAGGATATTTAAAGAGAATATCAACCCCACTCCAAAAGCTCCTTGTTTCTCTTGCTTTTATCAATTTGACTTATTAGTTGCAAAGTCTGGAGAGGAATCTTCCTGATTTCGCTTGTATCCAGAATTAGAGGATTTCATTTGAAGCCAAAAATTAAACAGATTTCATGTGTCTGAGGCCAGGAAAAGTTATCCCCCGCTGTTTTCCCTGGGCTTTGGCATGTGTGTGATCCTGGCTGGCATTATCACAAGCCACGCAGTGTTTGGTGGGGCATGGGAAATGAGTGCTGAGTTTTGAAATGGCAGTAGCTCGACTGGCTTAGCTTAGCTGAGAGTATCTGGGGGGAGGCTGGGGAAACAGCAATTTAATAATAGAAGACTTTCATCTCTTACTGAAAGAACCTGGTGCTGACAGGCAAAGCTAGACAAGTTCAGGTGAGAAATGAAATGTGATTTTTTTTCTTTTACACACCAGAATGGGTAACTGACTGCTGCAAAAATTGCTCAGGCAAGTGGCTGACAGTTTTTCATGCTGGATTTTACATTTCTGAGCTAGGCCGTCTTATCTTTTTGGCTACAGGAATTATTTCAGAAGAATTCTGTGCCTGACTTTGTGCAAGAAGCTAGCCTAAATGAACTCACTGGTGCTTTGTAGCTCTTTTTTTTTTTATTAGAATGTGCTAAATATTCAAGAGGAAAAAAAATCAGTGGCATTGTTATAGAAAGAACATTTTCAAGTCTGCAGCCTTCAGACCCACCAGTCTGCTGGTGCCTGCAGGAATTAGAAATTGCATATGAAAAACCCCATCAACGATTAATGAGCTTAACTTCAGTGACAAGTCCTAATCAGATTTTCTGGGTTTATTTCCTAGTCCATCTCCAGAAATGGGGAGATTGTGAAATTCCCGTGGCATGCTCTGGGGCCAGTCTTTCCCAGAAACAGCTCAGGGACATAGGGAGTGACAGGAGTGGGGAAAGCAGCTGTAAAAAGGCTGATCACCTGTTAACAGCCTGAGCCTGCAGCGAGCTGGAATCTGCTTAATGATGCTCATGGCTCTGCATTGCAAAAGGAGCCTAAAAATGGCTCAAACTCACCCCAGAAACCAAAAGGACCCCGATGCTTTGCTCTTCCAAAATCACCTGCCTAAGGCAATTTTTTTTTTGTATGCAGGGTGAAGCCTGACCCGTGAATTAATCTGGAGTGTCCCCAGCAATTCTTCATGTCTTTGAACAGGAAAATCAAGAAGCAAGTTCCCACCTTTGCAAAATACATGTAGATGGTGAATGCTGATTGTCACTTGCTCATTAATCACACAAGGAAAGTGTTTTTTAAAAGGAAATCAACTTCCTTCAGCATCAAGCCAAGGGGCTGTGATTTCCTCCTCGAGTTTTCTGTATTTTCCTTACAATTGCTCTCTGGCTGAGGTCTCTGTCACCTGGCACAGCTTGCTGCTGGCAGGAGTGTGGTGGTGGCAATTATTCGGAGCTGATTAGCAGCACTGCATGTGCAGAAGTGGATAGACTGGCATAGTTAAACATTAGGGAGGGGCTTTTTTCAGTGGAAGAGCAACAGGCAGCATCGGGCCTCTTTACATACCTGAGAAATCCAGGATCTGACCTTCAGAGTGAAATGGATGCTTGTTTATCTGTCTCCTATAAATATAATAACAGAGCAGGGTTCATGGCTCTCCTGGGGTATGGAAAAACGAGCTTTTAATCCCCAGTGTCCTCATTAACGAGCTGCTTGATTTTAGTTGTGGTTTTATAGCCTCATGTCTTTGTTTTGTCCTCTCCCGTTCACCCACCCGCTTTCTACAGTTCTCATAAAGCAGCTTATTGCTTTCTGTGGCAAAGAAACCAAAGCGAAGCACCAGAGGGAAGGAAAATCCCTGCAGAGCGGGATCTGTCGCAGAGTGCGTGAGCTCCGTGTCGGATGAGCTCTGAGAGCAGGAGCTGGAGCAGCTCATCGCTGGGGGAGATGACAGGCTGCTGTCTCACTGCTCCTGCCGCGGGAGCCTGGCGGTGCTGGCCGAGTCCTTGGTGTCACCTGGCAGCGGTGATGTGCTGTGGCGGGGGACAGCATGCTTTCATCTGTTCGGAGGCAAAGGACTCGGAGTGAAACAGAGCCAGGCAGGACCTTTCCTGCTGCTGAGGCCAGAGCGTGGCGCAGGGACGGGGCAGAGGTGTTACAGCAGAGAGGAGAAGCGCTGTGACAGTCTCCCGGTGCTGTGAGCAGCAGCAATTTTTGTCTCGCCCTTTGTGCCCCGCTTCTCGATCTGTTTTGAAGGATTAGACCCGCAGCTGCGTGGAGGAAATTGTTCCTGCTTAGGGAGGACGCAGAGCTCGGGTGATCCGCTGCACTTCACGAGCCCCTTCATCTAATTCCAGCAGAAAATCAGCAGGAATTCCTTCACTGGAGGGATGGAAAGGGCTCTCGACTGCCCTCAACCTATTGCTCAGTGCTGGATTTTAGAAATGAACTTGTCAAAGACTCAGGCAGTTGGGAGGGACCTCTCAAAGCAGGGCCGAGTAGCTGAGGTTGGAATGCCATGGGATAGAGATCCCTCATCCTCTTTGGGCTCCAGAGAGGAACCCTCTTGGGGGAAGACTTTCTCGTTAAACTGAGCTGGGATTTCCCGTGTTCCCACTGGTTCCTGTTTCTTCTCTTGTTATTTGGTCCCCGGCAATGCTTGCAGTTGCTGGTTCTGGCATCTCCCTTCTCCAGGGCTGGCCAGGATTCGGGGCTCCTGGACAAACTGTTCTTAGAGAGTCACTATATTTATAATCCCTTCCACACGTGTGGACTCTCCTTTTTTGCCCGAATCCATCTCTAAAATTTTACTAACAAAATTGTCTTGCAGAAAAATTTCAGGTTGCCATGGTGACCAACTTGCTGGAAGACACAGTGTAGGCTACGGAGTGCTGGGGAAACTGTCACATGTTCCCTCCGAAAAACACATCTCCAATTTCTTCTGAATATTGTACTCCTAATTCAGATCCATTTCAGAGCAGACCATACATCAGCTTCTAGCCTCAGCCATCTCTGCTTTTGAGACTTGACAATATGTGTTGATTTTTGTCCCGTGGGACTTATTTCGCTGTTGTTAATTTTTCTAACACTCTGCTTTCTTTTTATTCCTTTTTTTTTTTCATACCCTAATTAGCCACTGCCGTGACATTTGTGCACACATGAAATGTTTTGCATATGCAGGTTTCTTTTTGCAGATTCCACATGGTGGGAAGCAAATTAATAAGCAACTTGTTGGAGCTGAATGCACTTTTCCCAAGGGTGTTTGTTTGGTTCTGTGGCATATGAGACAAATTCTCAGCTCTAACATTTCTTTTTCCTCCCTGTTTTTAAAGTAGATTGAAGAATGAGAAGAATCAAGATTCAAAGATCCAGCATGGGAAGAAAGAACCTGATGGCCTTGGCCTTTCCTTTTTGGTGAAAAACTGTTCTGCAGTAGAGTGAGAGTCTTTCCCCAAATTCACTTTCTCCTCTGATGCCAATTGGAGGAGCTCACGAGATGCTAAATACACCCTTCCATAGCCTTGTCCATCGATAGCCCTTCTGATGTGTCGGGTCTCCCTGGGAGGACTCGAATTTAACTGTGTCCAGGATATTTCCACCATTCCATAAGGATGCTATTAAAAGCTCGTTATTCCATCTGTTTGCTCTGCGTTGCTCTCTGCTTGCTTGTAATTTTCTGTGATGCTCGTGGCTAATTATTGATTGTTCAGACTAATACACCCACTTAATTCCTTTCTCTCGGGGCTGCAACAGCTGCGGACAGAGAAGCCTCTCTCTAAATCCAGAGGCCCGAGTTGTAGCCCACCAGGAATCTGGCTTTAATGCGTATCTGGTCGCTAATTTGGAGAGCTGAGGGCTGCTAATGACGGTGATTGTCAGGTACTGACGGCTTTTGGAAGAAGGCCAGGTTAGAACAGACCTCTGACGTGTTCCTCACCTGGGAAAGAAGGTCTTAGCAGTCTTGTCCTGTTCTCTCTGGTCCCTGCGCAGAGCCCACCCTGCGGTTCTTTGGGAAATGAAAGGTTACAGTGCAGTTTGGGGGATTCTTGTTGGGTTGTGGTTTTTTTTAAGGCTTTATCAGTCAAAATCAACTGATTTTTCTCTCTAAAGCCACTCTCCCACCCAATTCGACTTTATTTTCCCTCCTGATTGCGGTGAGGTAGCCTGATTTGTAGGAATTTCCATCTCAAAAGCTTGAGAAAATGTAGTCAGAGCCCTCGATGACCGCCTGTAGCAGGGAGCAGAAGGAGGTGCAAGGTGCTGATAAGGTGCAGAAGTCCAGCAGACAAAGGGATGTTTTCCTTGTCCGTGGTGGTTTTGCTTTGCTTGCACCAACAGGACTGGAAACATCACCCCTTCAAGGCCAGGTTGGACAGGGCTTGGAGCAACCTGGGATAGTGGAAGATGTCCCTGCCATGGCAAGGGGTGGGATGAGATGAGCTTTAAGGTCCCTTCCAACCTGTGATCCCATGATTCCTTTGCTCTGAATGCACAGTGCCAGAGTCCTTCATAATCTGTCTCTCTGCTGCAGCTGAGTAATTTTTGCTGAGCATCTTCTTTCCCAATAGGGGTGATTTCACACCTCTGTGCTGATTTTAGGTAGAACCATGACTCTTCGTTGGATGGGAACAGCTGAGGTGCTTTCTGAAACTCCTGGGCTCAGGTGATGGTGGTTTAGGTCTTCTCATGTAGACATGTATGTCTGGCTGTCCCAGGTGAACAGGAGACTTTCCTGGGCTGTTCCTCCAAGACCTGGCTTTGTTTCCTGGAAGGAATGGGGTAGATTGACATAGGAAACTGCTCCAGCTGGGCTTGTACTCTTGCCTGTTTCACTCTTGCTTTTCCCAGTTCCCAACACACAGTTCTCAGGGTCAGGAGCTGGACTCGATGATCCTTGTGGGTCCCTTCCAACTCAGGATATTCTATGACTCTATATTTTGAGGATATGTGATAATTAAATGTGCACTTCTTCACACACACACAGAGGGGAAAAAAAAAAAAAATGGAAAACTCCCACTTTTTTTTGTTTGTTTTTTTTTTTTTTCCTCCCCCCAGCCAAAATGATTAGAGCTCCTTGCTGCACACATGCAAATGCCTTCACACCTAGGAGCTGATGTGGCATCTGCTGTGCAGATGTTTATCTGGCAGCAGGGAGCAATATTTCCTTTGTCCACATTACTTTCCCGAGCCTTTCCTGGTCTGAAATCGCTGACTCAAGCACTTGATGCTCCAGCATACCAATGATCCTTGCTAGGGATGCTCCCTTCCAACTCCCCTGGCTGAGAGTTTGGTCTGTGTAAGCAGACCATGAGTTTTGTTGGTGGATTTTGCTTGGGGAGTGAAGATTTACGCAGCAGCAGGGACAGGGAGGGAGCTTTCCCCGCACTCTTTGAAACACTACTTACCCTGGAAGGAATGTGCAGAGGAGAAATTCTCCTCTTGCAGATTTTGAGGTTGTTCAGAAACTCTGAGGCAGCAAAAAAGGAAAGGGAGACAGCAAAGCCATGAGGGATGAGACTGGGTCTTGCTGCATACAGGGACTTTGTGACTGTGAGCATTGCTGCCTCACCAGAAGGTGAAATGTTGTCACCCTTCCCATGCAAAGCAGTTGTAGGATGAGGAAAGAAGTGAGGGATTGGACTTGTGCAGTAATCTGGGGAATGAGCAGGAGCAATTGCAGCTGCCTGCAGTGGTGGGGGCAGTGTCAGGACACCCGGCCCCTGGACAGACCTCCAGCACTGCAGTCTGTCCCCGGGGAAGGGTGGAAACTGCTGACTTCTTGCTCTCTGAGGAAAGCAGAAAAACCTGCATCCACGGCAGAATCGCTTCTTTTATATGCATTTGCTCTTTGGTTTTTTGTACACCCCAACACTTTTTATGCTGACAGTGTCTGGGCAGGAACTCCCGTGGTGTGGGATAGATGAAGGACACCATACAGTGATGCTGCAGAAAAACTGGGCTCAGTTCCCTTCTGTCCCTTCAGTCAGCACTTGTGGAATTTGGGCTCCTGGGTGCCACAGCATCTCATTTCCCAGACCCTCTCTTTGGCATTATGGCACAGATGCTCAGTGATGGACACCCCACCCCTGGAAGTGCTCAAGGTCAGGTTGGACGGGGCTTGGAGCAACCTGGTCTAGTGGAAGGTGTCCTGAGATGGTCTTTGAGGTTCATTCCAGCCCAGTTTGTGATTCTGTGATCATTACCAGACACTGCCGTGGTTTGGGCACCATGGGACTGGTACTGGTGCCTTGGTACCTCTAATTCTGTTCACGTGGGCTAGCTGGGAATGGGTAGAACTACCAGCAATTAAGAGGGGTTCAGTCCTACATGGAACTAGGCTAAAAAAGTTCCCAAAGAGCAGAGGTGATCAGCTGGATGGAGCCTGGCCCACGTTAGAGAGAAAGTTGTTGCTCATCCTGGAGGAATGTGGAGATTTCCGCACGTACGCTCTGCTGTCAGCAACCTCAGCTTGGGTTGCTCATCCAGACTGACCTCTGGATGATCTCTCTGAAATGAAGGAGAGGCCTTAATTGCCAAACCCATGTCCTGATTCAGAGTGGGGAGCTGTTGGGAGCAGGACCCGAGCGTTTTCCCATCGGCACTGCCGTGGAGTGTGGGGTTGGCAGCACGTCTGCGAGTTCAGCACGGACACTTGGGAGGGTTCTAAGGAGACACAGCTGTGCTGAGGGTGGAGAACATCCTCTGTGGCACAATAAATCAGTAGCTAATTCCAGGGCTGTCGGTGAGCGTGGCTGGCCTCTCCTGCTCCTGCTTCCCACTGGTGCTGATGCCCACTAGATGTCAGAATTGAATAAATGCAAGGGGAGGCAGCATCTCCGTTCTCAAATTATTCCTGGTTTTTTTTTTTCCCTTCTGATTTCTGGCCTGCTGTGTGATAAAATGACCTTTGTGCAAGGAGGCTCGGTGTGTTTAAATGGTGAAGAGAACAGGGGATGCAGAGGAGAGATGACTGAAACAAAAAATCCTGGCCAGGTTGGAGTGCTTGTCTTGCCTGTGGTAGCCCAGAGCTTAAATTCTGCTCCAGGCACAAAGATGGTTTTGCTTTTTACTCCATGGGACAGTGGAATTTTCTTTCTCCTACATGACAGACTTATCCTTTTTGATAAAACGGCTTTAAATCAAATTTCCCAGCCACTCTTTGCCTTAGCTGTGAAGTGCCTTTGGTGATACGAAAGCTAGAGAAATAAATGCTGCTTGTGGAGAGGGTTTGATTTTAGAGTTGAAGTCTCCTACCTGCTCCCAGCTCCTGTCTCTTCTCTTCCTCAGGAGCTCAGCTCATTCGCTGCAGCTGCTTAACTTTAGCAAGAGCATCCTAATGGCTCTAAAGATTAGGTGTGCTAATTAATGCTTCCACAATCAGGAAGAAATTTGCTGCTGTCTGACATTCACAGCTGCCACAGTGTTTGTTCCTTTCAAACCTCCCGCTGGCTTTAAAATCCTGATTTTTTTCTTCCCCCTTTTTCCCAGGACAAATTGTTGCCTCTGTCTCATGGCACAGTGGGAATTCCCTGAAGGAAATGGAGTGCCAGCACTTGGCAAATCATCACCAGCCTTGGTGGGGAAGGCTTCTGAGAAGGTTGTGGGGACGTGTCTGTTGACACTGCTTGTCCTCTGTGACAAACAAGGAGTCTGGGCTAGAAAACCAGCAATAGACCTGGAAAGGCGAGCTTAAAACATGGGTCTGAACTCTTCCAAGGAAGTAAAGCTCCTGGAAGTGATCTAGATGTTCGTTGGAGATTAAATCAGGGGGAGATTAACCTGGGAGAAATGTAGCCCGAGAAGGAAATTGGGATTTCGTGTTGGCCTGCAGAGACCAAACTGGTTTAGGGCATTATTTATCTGTGTGACTTGAAGGAGGAGACCACCAGGAAAACCAGAAAGCCTGGCAGGATCCCAGGGATTACAGGCCTTGATTAATGAGAGTTTAAAAAGAATCTTATGTGCTTTTGGAGAAGGAGTATTTTTCTGAGCAGTGGGAAGGTGATGCTGCTGGCTGAGCCTCCTGATCTGGAATGAATAATGGAGAGGAAAAAAATAACAGCATCCCAAATGGAAGGCTGTGGATTTAAATAGAAAAAGAAAACCCATAATCTCATCAAGAAGAGGTCCTCTGCAGAGGAATGGGGGCCAGAAACATTTAAACCTAGTGCTACATGACACGTGTAGGTTGCTGGGATAGGCTCATTGAATCTTTTAGTTTGGAAAAGACCTTTAAATTCATCGAGTCCAACTGTCAACCTAAAGATGGGGCAGCAAAACCCCAAAAACTTTTTCTGTGCATGTTTCAAAGATCTTTATTTTCCTTCTGTGTTTGAATACTGGAGGCAGTCTTGTTCAGCAGTGAGAAATCTCCATTAGGCAGCTTTGCCATGTGCTTTGGGAGCAGATAGAGTGGATAAAAAAGACAAAACAAAAAACCCCGGGGTGTGGTCTCTGATGCAGGGGCTGCTAAGGAATATTTTTATACCTTTTCTGCTTAGTGGAATGGTCTCCCAGAGTATTTTGAGGGGAAGAAGCACTGACTACAAGTAATGTTAGAATTGATTGCAAAAGCCTTTGAGTTGTTTGGTTTTCTAAGCTGATTAAAACCTGGTGTTTTATTAATCGACAACTTTTTATCATCTTGGAAAGAACAGAAAAAAACCACTTGACCATGCAATTTATTTCCAGCTCCTTGAGCTCTTTTAAAGCATTCACAGGTCCTGCTGGTGAGTTTTCTGAAACAGGCCCCACACCACCTTTCCTAGCAGAGAGAAAAGGACTCAAATATATGAGGTTTATGCCTCAAGAAAGACACCCTCCTACCCTTTTTTAAGGGGTTAGAGCAGCAGATTTGTGCATCTCCAGTGTGTTCAGTGAACTAAAACACAGCTTTTTGTCCCAAAAGCTTTTGTGCCAAAGTCTGCAAATATACCTGTTGAAGTGGAAGTGTCTGAGGAAAGACCAGAAGGGAGTGGTTGGGTGCTCTTTGGAGAGCGACAAAGATTTCAGTTCCTTCTCTGAAAGAGGATGGAACCAAAGCCTGGAGCTGAAATAATAGGCCTTGGTTTTCTGCCACGATTGTGTGATTGTACCTTTCTTTAAAATGACTGCTCATTATGACCATTTCATCACAAAATGACTCTTTAGTTGCTATCTGCTGTTGGGCAACAGACCATGTTCTGACACTTCTGCATTTCTCATCCCTCTCTGGCTGAAACAACTCTGCAGAAAGTTGCCAGCAATCCAGTTCCCCCAAAAATCCTATTTTTTTAAGAGAACTTGCTATTTATTGAAAACGTTGCCTGGTCCCACGGTGAACAAGAGCAGAGGTTCTCAGCGTGGTGCTCGTGCCTGCCATCGATTGACATTTGCGGTGCTGGCTCTGCTGGAGAAGAGCAGCTCCGAGCAGAGGGCTGGAATTCCACAGGGATGTGCTGGGAGGCTGGAGCCTGCCACGGTTTGAATGTGAATGCTGCTGGTGCAGGAGACTCCCCCGTGTTCTGTGTTTTGTATTCACAGCCATGCCCTGGTGCTGCAGGGCTCTTGGCCTCTCGCAGGGGATTCCAAAGCCCAAGAACCTGGCTTGTAGGAGCTGAGTGGGATCTTTGGAATCTGCCCCTCTGGGCAACCAGAGAAACTGCAAGGCTCAAGTCTGGGGTTTAAAACTCTCTCTTTTTCTTTACGTGGTGCCAGGGCTGTTCATGTAGGGATGAGGTTTCTGTGGGACCTGGTGTGAGTGGTTTTCCTTCCAACCCTAAGCATTTCCAGACCTGCCCCCCTTTGCACGGCCCCGGTGTGTGCAGTGGTGGAAGGAACCGGGCTGGTTTCACCTCAAAGCTCCCAGAGCCAAGGGCCAGTTTGCCAAAAGTTTCTCGTGCTTGTGCCTCCTCTTTGCTCCTAGAGAGGGAGAAACAGAAGAGATCTGTGTTTACATGGAAGAGATACTTTTCACCTCTCAACTAAGGGTAGGCATTTTTGCCCACATGTATGATTTGCCAAGAGTGGGAAATTCACTCCTTAGCAGCCCATGACATATGGCAGAGCTCGGGAAAGGCTCAGCTGAAAGTCTTGTGAGCACTTTGCCTTGTCCTTCCTTGGGTGTCTCCTCACTCCCCTGCTGGGAGAGGAGGGAGCCATGTGACTGCTGTAGTGAAAACTCCCCAGCCCCTAAGGTGTTCAAAAATACGGCAACAGCTTCCTTCCAGAGCTGGTAAATGATGTTCTGAATGGCTGAGCCCAGCGTGGGCCAGAACTCCACGCCAGGTTCCCTTGCACTAATCCCAATTAATGTAACCACAGGAGCTGCTGCTGCATGCAGGCACAGAGCACAAATGTTTTGCCATGGTTAGAGACCTGTAGGTACTTGCTAGTGTGGAGTGCTGCCCACTTCAGGGTTACTTGCTCTTTTGAGTCCACTTTTAGAGGAGAATCAAACAAGTCAGCCACCATCTGGTTCCAAAACGCTGGTTTTAGCAACCAACGATCACAAAAAGTCTGTCTTCCCCTGGTTTCTCCCCCCTCATCCTGCTCTTCGCTGATCGGGGACAGCCAGTTCAAGTGTGCAAGGGAAACACGAGCTGAGAACATGAAAGGCAGGGAGACAAGGCAGCTCTGAAACTAGGTTAGAGATGAAACGAGCCTGAAATTTGGCAGCTGCAGGCAAGGCTGGGTGGCCCAAGGGAAATGGCTGGAAATGATTGATGAGATAAATGATTAATGAAATAGTGTGATTAGCCCAGCGCGGGGTTGTATTTCTGTTTAGATCCCAAACCAAGAGGAGCTGGGTGGGTGTGAATGATGCAGGGGAACAAGTGCAAGGGCAGCATCTCCCACAAGGCAAGGACATCACTCAAGTCAGCCTCACGTTGGCTTTATTGCACCTCCCGGGGTCTGAAATATTCCCCCCTCCCCGTTTGGTACAGGATTTGCCATCTGCACAGCTCTTTCTCTCTGTTCAGGCAGCTCAAATAGAAAGAATTTAATTTGAATCTCATTTTACACATTGGTTTTGCCCTTACCTTCGCTGCCATCCACTGAACACTTGGGCAGAGCAGGTTTTTTTGGTGTATCAGGAATTATGTGTCCCCTGGGCTTCCAGGGGCTGTTTGTGTGAGGACAGTGGTAACCTTGGGGCGGGGGTCTTCAGGTCTCTTTCTGCTTTTTCCTGGCAGATATTTCTTTCAGGAAAGCAGGATGTTCAAATAACAGCTAATCTGTCATGCTGATAGCTGTGTCAGTGGAGTCTAAACAAGAGATCGATCTGTGTTTACACCCCCCACCAACTCCTTGGAAGATTTTGGAACTAGGGGAGTGCTTGTGGGAACTCGTTGCATCTGCTGTCAGATTAATAGAGTCAGCCTTTGGAATGACATAACCATGCCCTCCAGGGTTTGGGGTTCTTTGCCAGCTTAAAAGACAATGCATTGTTATGTGAATCTGTGTGATCCCTGCTGCTCAGACCCAAATGTTTGCAGCACACAATAGAGCCAATCCAACCTGTCCTTTAGGATTTACCTTGAAGAACCTGCCCCTTTGGACCCATCAGATGAACTTTCTTCTTTCCAGAATGCAGACACGTGCACTGGCTTTCCATGGCTGGCGTGGCCTAACAAGTGGGTACGCCCTCAAAAATAAAACACCAAGATTAGAGCAAAAGCTGCACCCAGGAGATGCTGTTGCTCCCAGAATTTACAGCATCTCCTGGTTATTTAATGCCAGCTGGCCCGGGTGGCTGGAGACTGAGTATGGATGTGCACGTATCCATGCATGTGTATATATAGAACTAAAAATTTCTCTAATATCTACAGGATTTTCTTCTCCCCCTGCACTCTGCAGTTCTTCAGCTGTTGTTGATTAGGAGGACATCGATTTATAGAAGCCATGCAATACAGAAATGCCATATTTCTTCACCTCTCCCTTTCTCTGAGTGACTGCTTCAAGAATCCTGGAAGCTGAGCTGATATTCTGAGTAACACCAGTCTGGGCTCCATTCCTGCTTTTCCTGCTAAATAGAGTCAGCTGGCTTTGCAGGGAGCTGCACAGGGAAAACCAGCTCTGTATCAAGGTCGTTCATTTTCCCAAGGGCAATAAACTTCCATGGAACTGATTGTCAGAGGACTAAAAGCTGGAAGTTTAAACAGTCCTGAACTTAGCCATGTGCTGGAGGAACTCTTGGTTACTTGCTAGACTGGGTGCAAGCTCTGGAATGACTTGGAGAAAGGTTAAGGGGAAAAAAATCCCATGTGTTTCTGTGTGTCTGTCCTTTTCTCATTCTTTTCTTCTTCCCAGCAGCATTAAAACTGTGTTTTGGGGCGTGTGTGCTCTCTCAAAGGCTTGGGTGGCACCACCCTTTAAATGCTGAGGTGGCTTTCAGGTACTTGACAGTTGGGTGAGCACAAAGTCACGACCAAGTGGGTTTGGCTGACCTTCTGCAAGGCCTTGGCATCAGGAGATAAGGAGCTCTTAGGAAAGCACAGGAGCCACCCTTTGCCTCACTCCTGCTGACAACAAGGCTCCTCCTGGGGCTCTTGTGAACCATCACCCATCACAATTTGGCTTTGCCATGTGCTTGGGCTCTGTGGTAGTTAAATGCTAGCGTGGCACTGCAGCTGTGCCTCTTTTTGGCTGGACATCAAGAGGCAGGCATCCAAATGTCAGGGGGTTTTTTTTGTTTTTTTTTTTTTTTCTTCCTTTCTGTGCAATCTAAATCTTTTTTAAATGAAGGGGATTAAAACAAGGAGGCAGAAATGAGATCTCCGTGTGATCGTTGTGAGTAATCTGTGCTCTCCTTGAGGCTGCAGAGTTGTGTGACCCCAGGAAAATCAGACCTTGTAGCCTTTCCTTTGCTGCAAAGGTGTCTCCTGCTGCAATAACCAAAGATTTCCCTCCAGCTGAAGCCTCCGGGGCATGGAACACTACCAAGAGTCATGCTGGCAAAACCAGCCCCTAATATTGGATTGCTGCTGAGTTGGATGGGAAACCTTTGAGACCAAACATCTCTAAGATGTGTCAGCCTCATGAGATGGTAAAAAAGGAGCTGTACAAGAGCCAAGTGCTCTGGTCTCTTCTAGGATAGTACCAGTAGAGATTTTGTGGTGCAAGGAATTAATTTTTCTAGTTTTCTTAGAATCATAGAATGGCTTGGGTTGAAAAGGACCTTAAAGATCCTCCAGTGCCACCCCTGCCATGGGCAGGGACACCTTCCACAGTCCCAGGGTGCTCCAAGCCCCAATGTCCAGCCTGGCCTTGGACACTGCCAGGGATCCAGGGGCAGCCACAGCTTCTCTGGGCACCCTGTGCCAGGGCCTGCCCACCCTCACAGGGAACAATTCCTTCCCAATCTCCCATCCATCCCTGCCCTCTGGCAGTGGAAGCCATTCCCTGTGTCCTGTCCCTCCATCCCTTGTCCCCAGTCCCTCTCCAGCTCTCCTGGAGCTCCTTTAGGCCCTGGAAGGGGTTCTGAGCTCTCCCTGGATCCTTCTCTCCTCCAGGTGAGCACCTCCAGCCCTCCCAGTCTCTCTCCAGAGCAGAGGGGCTCCAGCTCTCTGATCATCTCTGTGGCCCCCTCTGGACTCTCTCCAACAGCAGCTCCACGTCCTTCCTGTGCTGGGAACCCCAGAGCTGGAGGCAGCACTCAAGGTGAGGTCTCACGGCTTTCCTGTAAAGTATTGGGAGCTGAAAAGCCTCGGGAGAAATGTCACAGCCCCATTCCTTGCTCTCAGACTCCTCTGCAACCATTCCCTGGCTTCTGCAAGGGCACATCTTGCAGGCTGCCTGGGATGCTGGGAATGCAGAGGGTAACACTCAGCTGCTTGTCATGCTCTTTTCCCACCTGTCCCCCTTCCCTCCTGCTGGATGTGACACACACTTCTCAGGGTGTTGGGAATCCTGACAGTTGCTGAAGTCTGTTTCAGAAACCAGGCTGTACTTGTGATTTGAGGTTTCTTTGAGTAAAGTGGAGGAGAAAAAACAAAATCTTTTTTTTAAAAAGGATGGGCTATAAGAAGAAAAGAGTGCGGAACAAAATGGAAGGCTGAAAGAGATTGACAGGGTGGTTTCATCAGCTGCTTGCTCTCACAGTAACCATATACTTTTTTATAAAAAAACCCAAAAAACAAACAAAAAAAAAGCACTTTTCCAAGTACGTGTCTTCATGCTGCACCTTGTCTGCTCTTGGTGTGAGTGGAAAGCAGTGCTTGATGCTCCTCTGCAAGTGGCAGCCAGTTTGTTGCCGGCACATTCCCAGGTAAAGGCATTGTGCAAGTGTCAGAGGAGTGTCTCCAGACTTGAAGAGTCAGCTGTCATTGCTTTCACCTTAACACGAAATGAGATCCAAGGGGTGGGGAGAGGATAGGACAGCCAAAAACTGAACTCCAAGCCAAATTAGGTCTGCCTCTGAAAGCAGTTTTCTGTTCCAGAGGTCCTTTCTCTCCACATGGGGTGGGCTGGCCTTGGGCAGCTGCCAGATGCCCTCCTGGATGCTCTCTCCCTGCTCCTCCTTGGCAGGACAGAGGGAGAAAATAAGGTGGAAAATCTCCTGGATCAAGACAAAGGCAGGGAAATCATTCATCAGTTACTGTCATGGGCAAAACACACTTGCCTTGGGAGAAATTAATTTAATTTATTGCTAAAATTTGTGCAGCCTGGAGAAGAGGAGACTGAAGGGAGACCTGAGAGCAGAATTCAGCTTCCTCCCGAGGGACAGCTCCAATCTTTGCTCTCTGTGGCCAGGGACAGCACCCGAGGGAAGGGCTGGAGCTGTGCCAGGGGAGGCTCAGGCTGGAGATCAGGGAAAGGTTCTTCCCCCAGAGGGTGCTGGGCACTGCCCAGGCTCCCCAGGGAATGGGCACGGCCCCAAGGCTGACAGAGCCCAAGGAGCATTTGGACAACGCTGTCAGGGATGCACTGGGTGGGATTGTTGGGGTGTCTGTGCAGGGCCGGGGGTTGGATCAATGATCCTTGTGGGTCCCTTCCAACCCACGTGATTCCACGATTAAAATAGGTTTGGATAGTGAGAAACAAAGACAAAAATTAAAACACCACTTTCTCTCCAACCCTTTTCGCCCAGTCCCGGCATCACTCCTTCATTCCCAGCTCTTTCATCCCTGTCCCCAGAGGGTCTGGGAATGGTTTCAGTCAGCCCAGAGCATCTCTCCTCTGCCATTCCTTTCTCTTCCCACTTTTCCCCAGGAAGTACTGGGCAGAGGCAACAGAGCAGCTCCAACGGTGGAGGACATGGGCCAAGACTGGGCTGTGGGCAAATGGATTTATTCTTAGGGCTTTCCTTTCTAAGTCCAGTGCAGGAAACAACACTGACCTTGTCTTGCGAAGTACTTGGGGTTCAATTGATGACTGTGCTACTTGAGGGTGTAATGAAATTGCCAAGTTATTTCAAATTCCCACTTCCCTGTTTGTCCTGGCCTTGCAAGCGTAGTGTTTAATAAATCCTTTACAACGCTGAGAATTAAAGGCTGCTTAATAGCTTGTCACTTCAGGTTTGTGTTATTTCAGCATTTGCATAAGTGCATTCATGATTTTGGCACTTCACTCCAAGCCACCACAGAAGTCTGAGCTCCTTGGCTCGCCCAGCAGCAGGAAGCAGGGCTGGGGGTAGATCACAAGGGTTGTGGGGTGGGCAGCGATGTTCTGGCAAAAATAGGCAGCTTCCACTTGAGCCAGGCTAGAGCATCTGAAGTCTGTGGTCCTCCCACTTCTCTTCTCCTCTGGCAGCTACTCCAGCAGCAGCAGCTGCCTCTTCAGCCCAGGCAGCTGAGCTCTTCTTCCAGAACAGTGAAACCTGGACCCAATTCATCATCTCTGTTAAATGCCCTCACGTCACGTCACAGCGAGCCCAGCTGGATGCCTCATTGAGCAAAAGCCCCAAATCCCTGGAAGCTGTCGGGACTTCAGTTGGATATCTGGAGTAAAGAACCTTTCTACCCTTCTCCTGGTATTGTTTTCCCCTGAGAGCCGTCACTTTTTCTCAGGAAAATGTGCTTTGAGTACACAGCCTGCAATGTGCTGGATGTGGATCCAGCTTTTTGTTTGGAAGGAGTGGTTTTTTGGCTACGCCAGTCAGAACTGGCTGAGGTTCCTTTTCCAAGGGACTTGTAAATAAGCAGGGTAACCACAGTTGTGTAGCTGGGCTCCAGAAGAAGCTGAACTCCCAGTGATGAGGCACGAGTAGCTCACAGTGCTCCAGATGCTTTCTGCCTGCTGAAAGATGATGAGATGGGTGTTGAGCTCCTGTGTATATGGATTTTATCACCTATGACTGCCCTGAAATGGGCTCTGTAATCCAGCTTCTGAATCTTAGAGTAGAACTTCTTCCTCAAGCCCCTGACTAACTGGCCATGATCTTTACAAGTGTAAATAATGCTCTGTTTCCCCTTGTCCCCGTTATCTCTTCCTGCCCTGCATTGCTAGTGATGTATCAGGCCTCATCTAGGTTGTTCTAAAATCCACATTAAACATTTTTATTTGGTCCATCAGTGTGAATATATAGGTCTTTTTCTTCTGTAAGAGAGAGTCCTTCAACTCTTCCAGTTCCTGGCTTATTTCTAAGAAACAGCAGATGTCCAGGCAGCAAAATATCATTGATAGAGCCCATTTGCAGACTTGTTCTCTGACAATTCCCCCACCTTTGTACAATCTTTCTGAGAGCTCTTTTAAAACTGCTCCTTTTATTTTTGGAGATCCTTGGGTTGAATATTAACCTCAAAATATCTGGCTGTTGAGCCAATATCAGATTCAAGACAAGTTTAGGGTGGAGGATTGTTTTTTGTCATGTGGAAAACTGACACTTCCAGTTCGCAGGAGCTGTGATGAAGGAGATTTCTTAGGATTTCTGTAGGAAAATGCTCCCTGCTAATGTGTTGGCTGTGTGGGAACAGCTGCTGTGAATTGGCAGTGCCCCTGGAGGCTCCCAGAGTTCAGAGAGCGAGGGCAGAGCGAGACGAGAAGGTGAAGCCAGCAGCTGCGGAGAATGAAAACAAGCTCAGAATACCCTTTAGTCATAGCATTTAGTCGTGTCAAATGTAAATGTGAGCACTCCGTATCACTGGCATCCAGCTAAAAAGCAGAAACGAGCGAGCTAATGAGATGCTGGAATTAATGTGGCATTCAGGAATGACCCGGATCCCGGCAGCTCACGGAGCAGGGGCGGGAAGTCGAAGTGAGGTGATAGTTCAGAAGCATCTCCTCCCTAAGCTTTAGAGCACGGTCACAAAGTCATTGCTGAATTTGAGGGGCTTGGGGTGTGTGTCCTGTCCTGCATGTGCCTGCTTGCTGCTGTTTGTGTTCCCTGATTTTAAATGATTCAGTCAGAATGGGATAGCAGCTTGTTGAACAAGGAACCTGTTAGAGAGCGGGATCTGTGCATGGAAGAGGCAGAGGGAGAGGCCTGCTGGAGCCGTGGTGGCTCCTTAAATTAGCTTTGTTCCTAACCTTAATATGAAGACAGGGTGGAAAAGTGGAAGTTCAAGTCTGGCCACATCCTTGGCCCAGCCTTCTCCCGTTTGCTCTTCCACAGCGGGAATGACCCTGCTGCAGTGCTGGCACTCCTGCACATCCAGAAAGGGGCTCCTGTTTCCTTACCCTGAGAATGACTTAAGCAGACACTAAAATTCACCCCATGGCTCAGAAACTTGAGAAGTGAATGAGCTTGAACATGTGTATCTTAACCTTCTTTGCGCTCATCAGGGTGAAAAGCTGAATGTTCTCTGCATGGAAGCGGAAATTTTGTTGATTGCTGGAGTCAGAAGTGGAGAAGAAGAACCTCTCTCCCCCTCACCCTTCTGTAGCCGTCAATGACAGACTGTAAGTGTCACAGTGTGAATGTTGGCATCTTCCACCAGGGCTGCTGGGAGCCACATTTTCCAGCATTTAGCTCTTGTGTGACATGTGAGAGGAGAAAGGCTTGGCTGTGCTGGCAGGAGGAGCTGGGCTGTGCGGAGGGAGGGGATCTCTACCTTTCAGCAGGAGCGGCTGACCTTGGTCACACGCGGGGGTGGGATGTGGCTCTGGAGAAGCTCTGGAAGCCCTGAGGTTGGAAAAGTGCCACTTGGTGAGAGTAGCAGATGGCACAGAGCATCAGTTGCTGGTCTCCAGCCTCACAGTGACAGCTTTTCCTATTCCTGTCCCTCTCACACCAAACGTGGGCAGCAATGGGTGATCTTGGGGCCGGTCTACTGCACCCACAAGAAGTTCCCTGCAGTAGCTGATCCTTCATAGCATTCACAGTCTGTTTAAATGGTGTTTGTGTCTCAGATTTTTGGGGGTGGATGGTGATGCTGCTGTAGATCACAGAATCATTCAGCTTGGAAAAGACCTTTAACATCATGAAGTCCAACCGTAAACGGTGTGACTTCAGGAAAGAGCTGGGACAGAGTGGGGCCTGATGCAAGAATGCCACTGCAGCTATCAAGTAGTCAGGTTGTCTGTCCTCAGCAACCTTCAGGACTATTTTTTGTCCCAAGATTAATTTTTATCTTGTAGTATGAATCAGCTGTGTCCTTAAAAAAGCAAACAAAGCCACAAAATCTGAGTCACTGCTCTTTGCCCTCAGGCAGATCCTGGTAGGGCCAGCACAAGTTTGAGGCGAAACATCACAAGGATCTACCAGTCCCTCTGTACACTCCAGCTGGGAAGAAAGGGATACTGCCCCTAGCCAGGGCTCCCTGCCTTCCTGGCAGGAGCCTTTCTGTGAAGTGTGGAGATCATTTAGAATGTGACCATGCATACATAAACTTCTGGCAATTCCCGTTTCACCCTTTAATGAACTTGGTTCCAGAAGTGATTTCACCACCCGGTTATGCACCAGTTAAAACTGACCTCTGCAAACCCCCAGACTTGGTTCCCTGTATAGCACAGAACCACAGGATAATTTAGGTTGGAAAAGACCTCTGAGATCATCGAGTCCAACCTTGGCACCACGCAAAACGTGCTATGACTTTTAAATATAAGTCAGTAATGCTGTTGTGGTGGTAGAGATCGAGCCCCAGACTGGTTTGTGTAGGAAGAGACCTTAAAGATCATCTGGTTCCAACCCCCTGACATGGGCAGGGAATGTTTGGTGTTAATTCCCATGGGCAAACCCAACACCATCTGCTGCTGACATTCCTGGCTCATGCCTGTGAGGAATGAGTCAAGCCAAGCTCCAGGACCTGTCATTACTCTTATCTGGGAAGCCCGTTGAGGGGTGACTGTCAAATGTCCTGTCACACCCACAGTCCCAGTCCCACTTCAGCTTTTGGAAAGCAAACAGCTTTGTGTCACATGCCAACTCTCTGTTTTGGGTTATGTGACCCCTGCTGGTTTTCCAGTAACGCACCAAAAAAAGTGGAAAAAAAACTACCCTGAAGTTTTACACATCAAACTTGACTAGGAGTTCCAAATTCAGGGTCAGCTTTGCTGCCTGTTACTTCTCAGCCAAGGTGATAAAATACTCTTGGACAAGGATTTTGAAAGCTTTCTTTGCAGCAGCAGTTGTGGGAACTTGGATTCTGCAGATGCTGAGCAGCCTGAAATGAGTCTTGAAATCACCTTCGATATGGTTTGCAGCAGAGTTCTGAGAGAGCTGGTGAAGGAAGGAGCAAAACTGAGCATCCCTGGTGTTGGAAATAATATAACTTTTAAAAGTTTTTATTTTATTTCTCTGGTCAGGCTTGGTTTGCCTTTGCCCTGGGGAAAGGAATTGTAAGTTTTTTTTCAGGGGACGTTGCACGAGATGAGCTTAACATCTCAGCAGACTGGGTGTAGCACAGAAGATATACAAAAGATAACAAATATCAAGGAACATGAAGGAATATCAGCCCCAGATGTTGTTCCCTGGAATGATTGGAAACACCTGATTAGGAAATCAAGGAGTGAGGACCAAATTAGCACCGGAGGCGAAGAAATCCTGGCCAGTAAGAAACTAAACATTAGAAAAATTGTGTTAATTTGGGACCAATGAACCGGAACTGCTTTGAGGTTGGGGTTTTTTTGTGTGTAGAAATCTGCAGAAAGCCTGGTAAAAGGCATGTGCGTATGGAATATTTTCTGTGGCACATCCTGGCCAGAAGAAAGTAATGCCTGACCCTCTATCACTTCAAATATAGTGTTAGAGGGTTTTCATTTTCCTCTCGAATTTCGGTGACACTGGCACTTGTGGCGTCCTTTTAAATGATTTAGCACCACAATTATGTTGTCTCATGGGGACCTCAAGGCCAGGTTGGACAAGGCGTGGAGCAGCCTGGTCTAGTGGAAGGTATCCCTGCCCATGGAACAAGAAGAACTTTAAGGTCCTTTCCAACCCAAACCATTCTGGGATTCTGGGATATGATTCCGTGACTTGGGATGAGACTAATGTGGCCACCTGCTGTGTGTACCTGGAGAGTGACCCCCTGTAACCCATGGAGCTGCTTTTCCACTTGCCAAATCCCTGTTTAATGCTCTGCCTCAATACTCAAATTAGAGCTTTTTATTAAGTACACCACTTATTAATTAACAACAATAACCATTGCCTTGTAAGATAATTATTTTGCCTAATAACAAAACACTTGCCAGGAAGTCTCTGCTTTTCCAGCAGCTCGAGCTTGCCCCTGGCTTTCCTGCTGCTTCCTTTCAAAGCTGACAGCTCTCAGTGGCTTTGGAGAGGCTTTTCCTAGGAAGGATTGTTGTCACACTGCTCCAGTGATTGCTCCTCCGAGCTACCACAACTCAGAGTGCTCCCCAAAGGCTTTACTCAGACCTCTTCACGCAGCTTACACCCTGTAGCTGTGGGGTATTTCAAATATGCATAAACTATTGCTGTATTTCTGGACTATTTATTTCCTACTCAACTGTCTGTGTTGTGATGGATTTTTTTTTTCCTTTGTTCTCTCCCTCTCTCTTAAAAAAATTATCTGGAGGGCTTTTATTTTATTTGGAGAGAAATTCTCTTTGGGAAGTGCAAGTGAGAGCAGAGCTGCATTTCAATTCTGGCTTGATATGTGGGCTTGGACCATCTAACCTGGCTGGGCTTGAGGCTGTGTCAACAGATTGAAAAGCACTAATTGAGACTTCTGCAGTTAGAAAAACGTATCCTAGAGATTTTTCAGGATCTTTTCCTCTATTTTAACAGCAATGCACCTTGTAGGAATAACTGCAAGACATCCTAGATTGAAATTAAGAGGTAAAACCTTTGTTCTCTTACCAAAATAGCAGTTGGGAATGTTGCTGAGGGTTGTCAGGGAGGGAGGGTCCAACACATGGCAGATCCTTGCTTCATGTTGACAGCTCAGCTCTGGCCCTGCCTCTCTTTCTGTGCTGCCTCCCACCTGCTGGTACCTCTGCTGAGGTTTCCTCCAGTGGCAAGAAGATGCCAAAAGGGCATTTTTATCTTATTCATTGAACCTCTAGGAAGAGGATTTATTATTTTTTTTTAATTTGTATTTTTATTTGCACCTTTTCTGTATCTTCCAGCACCAGAGTTCACACTGGGGGAATTGAAATGCAAACTCAGAGCTCTGTGCAAGTGTTTGAACTGCTCAGGACATCTGTTAGTGCCATGGGCAGGCTCTGGAACAGACAGTGCTGCTGACAGCAGACAGGAGAAGATCTGTCTGGACAGTGCTAATCACAGTCCCTGGCAGGCTGGCTGTGGGGAGCCAGGCGCAGATGGCTGCCTGTTCTGCACTCGCTCCCTTCAAGTCGTTGTAGCTCGCTGGTATTTTGTGAATCTATCTTGTTTTAGCACATTTTATGGCTTGTGCTCTCACCAGGCGAGGGCTGCTGGAGTCTTCCTCTGCAGTGACACCGAATTGGCTGCTCAGATTTGAGTCCCGGCTGCACTTCCTGCCATGCTGGGGCAGGATTTGCGTCCTGGTGTTACCAAAAATTCAGTAAAACTAGAGGCCAGCATCTCCTGCCATTTAAATGGCTTTCACCTGAAGGGGTTAACAGGAAAAATAGATCTCTTCGGGCTCAGAGTAGTAAGTCTGTATCTCCTTTCATCCCAATCCAAAGATCACTGGGAACTTGATTAGGAGGAAATGTAATGCAGATCATTGATGAAAATACCCTCTAACAGCTTTGCATCTGGAATGGATCCTAGAAATACCATTGTTCACCGACAACTGATTACCAGAAACTCTTTACATAGTCATTAACATACCTGGTTGAGGCCTCTCTAATTATCAGCTGCGTCAATGTTTCATCGGGGTGACAAAGGGGACAAGTCAGACCTCATTTCCAGAGGCTCTGGTGACAGAAATGTAACTGTGAAGGTCACCCCGCAGTGGTGGGGATGTTGCTCTCACCTCAGCTGGGCACTTAGGACCCAAGCTGGACTGGGAAGACCTCAGTTCCTGCAGAACTCCCACATCTTTGCTCCCCAGGCTTATTTTAATTGTTGGGAGAACCTCTCATGTCCTTTATTGCTTCCCAGATGGAAGCAGTGTGTTTTAGCCCAACCACTGCTCCCTGAACATACAGAAAGGTGGAATCCCTGGCTGGTTGGGCTTGGAAGGGACCCTAAAAACCACCTAGTGCCAACAAGCACAGACAAATGGTTTGTCGATCCCCGTGTGCTAAGTGATGGATACTGGGGGCAGGTGTGCCCGTGCAGGGGGCTCCCACTGAAGGTCCCACTGAAGGTCCCGGCTGTTTCCAATGGACTCTCCACGAGGCACAGCTGGGCCCATCAGCCACAGGTGGGGCAGCTCTGCAAAAATGGTATCTAAGGAAGGGCAAAGACAGCAGCAGGGATTAAGGCAGAAGGCTGCTGGTGGTGAAGGAGCTGCAGTGCAGTGTTTGTAGGTGCTGGTTGAGCTGGAAGCCCCAGTTCAAGCCCAGTACCTCCAGGAGCAGGGGTGTTTGGGAGTGCTGTTTTTCCATGTTCACAAAGGTGCTGTTCTGTGGAGAATGATCCTCCTCACCACCTCCAAACCACTGCTCTGCCTTTGCCAAGCTAGGTCTGTGTGTGCATGCAAAATGAAATTAAGTTGAGAGGCTCTGCTTGCTGATTAAAATCAGTGTCTCTAAATAATTGTAATGTTAAATGCTGCCTGTGCCCTGCAGAGCTGCCGGGTGATGTTTTTTCTTAGTTCAGCGCTTAATGGGATTCTTGGGAGTGAGTGTAACGCTGTTTGAGTGGGGCTGACTCACTGTCTGAACCCTGGGGCTGTGGGGTGGTGCTGCTTACAGTCCAGCTGAGCAGCAGAAAATATCCCTCCTGTTTAAAATATGGGAGGGTTCAGGGACAAATTTCTTAGTGGAGCACTGTGTAACAAGCCAAGCACCCTGCCAGGACCCCAGGGGAGCTCCTTCCTGCACTCCATATTCATGTTTCACCCAATTATGCCCTTCAGCACTTCTTGTTGCAATGAATACTCTGGTAGGATGCTTGGAGAACCTCAAGGATTCTCTCAGCATCGTAATTGTTCCGGAACAAGTATGGGATATCTCCTGGAAAAGGAAGGATGTGGGTTATTTCATAGCATGGCATTTTCTCGTTTGAAAGCACTGCTTTTGCAGGCAATTACATTGTGCTAGCAGAACAAATTTCAGTGAACAGTTGATAAAATTCATAATTAATGAGCTTTGGCTACCACAATGCTGATTCTGTTCAAAATAAGCTTACATTCTATGCTTGCTTTTCCAAATACAAATGAATCTGCCTTTAGTGGAATCAAATGTCATTTAGACATATGTAGCCTAGGGGAGAAAGTACATTCTTCAGCTGCTTAGTACCTGTCCCAGTCTGTTTGCAGGGATGTGTTGATTTTGGCCTTCTGGGTACAAAGTAGGGAGAAGAAAAACTTTCTCTTCTGTTCTCTCCAAAATGCTGTCTGTAGGGCAAGATGAATTTGTGTGGGGTGAATGCCGAGAGCGTGAAATGGATGGAGATGCCTGACTGAGCTGGCTGTGCTCTGATATCCATGTTTCCCTCTGTTGCTCTCCTCTCCCCTGGAGGAAATATCCAAATACCTTTCCTGTAGCTTGCCTGGGGACATGTCTTGGCTAGATAGCAGTGCAAGTGATGGGCTTGGAGGATTGGAGAAAGGAGTCACTGGAGGTGGTGGTTGTGCTCCTTCAACCCAGTGCTGCAAAGCCCCTGGCAGAGATGATAGGAATTTGTACAGGTATTGATGTACCTGTGTTGCCTCCTTCTCCCCAAAGCAACCTTTTTTCGTCCCCACAAATGGAGAAAACTGGGCTGGGAAAGAGGGAGTTGGAATGAGATGGTGTTTAAGGCCTCTTCCAGCCCAGTGTGTTCTGTGATTGTGCAGGCTGGCATCAGTGGATTAATTACCTGCAGGGCATTATAAATCAACCCTGGCTACTCAGGTAACCATGAGAATGCTCACGAAACAATTAAAGCTGAGAAAAGGTGACCTGGGGAAGCTTAGTTGATGAAAAATGAAGGAAACCTCAGCAGCCAGCTGAAGCAGGTTAAGAATGGATGTGTGATTAGATGCTCACACCTGACAAGCCAGAGCAGGGGTTGTAATCATCAAAACAGCCTTAGATTAGCTCTGCCCTGGCAGAGATGCTGTAATTTGTAAAATTTCATCTAATTGAGTGAGATATAGTGAGAATGTATCCCCAGGGATGTGTCCTGTCAGGGAGGCCAGAGTGCTTTCCCTCCTCCCAGGTCCAGGACACTGTCTCATAGGAAATGTCATATACGTCTAAGGAGGCTTAATTTTTCTAATAAACCCCCCCCTCAGTTTTTTCTCTACTGTATCTACGGCAGATGTTTGTTGGTTTGTTAGGAGAAGCTGGCTGTGAATTTTGTGTAGCTGCCACTAAATTCAGGTACTGGGTGGGTGCAGGTGTCAGCTGATGCCATGAAGACATCTATGGTCACTTAATTTCTGTAACTGAGCCAAAGTGGGGTCAGGCCAGGACAGCGAGCTTTGTTCTCGTGGCTGGGAGGCCCTGGGGGCATCCCGTGTGAAACAGAACAGGGGTGACAGGCTGTAAGCCCTACTGAAAGTAAGAAACCCAGCTTCATATGGGAGCAAAAGTGGAAAATTTGGAGTTTTTATAGACTTTTAAAACTTTTTTAGAGCTTGAAACTAGATTATCTTTAAGTTCCCTTGCAACCCAAGCCATTCCATAACATCCTGCTTTGGGATGTCAAACAAAACCGATTGCTCTAAAACCCAAGAAGCAACATCCCCATTTACCTGCTTTTATTTTACTTTTCAGATTTTCCTTTTCACCTGCTTTTTTTTTT
>VZTJ01000770.1:41777-88540 GCA_013397795.1 Orthonyx spaldingii
CCTGTTTTTTTTTTTTTTTTTTTTTTTTCTTTTTCAGCTGTAAGAGCTTGAAACAATCTCTTAGGTGGAGTGTGCAGTGTAGGTATGAGCACTTGATACCTCCCACAGGTTTTGGCATGTGGGAAAAGGGGTTTAATATTCCTTTAGTAACCCAGTCCCTTTATAGCTTAATGCAGTTTGCAGGGCATGAAGGAAAATCCAACTCTGTACCAGAACTCAAAGGGGAAATAATGAATCGTGGTCTGTTTCAAATAATTAAAGCACGCAGATATTTAGTGATCTATCAAGGGGAATGAGGGACTAATAAGACACTCTGTCCAATTTGTTTTAAAGCTGGAGTTCGAGCACTCTGGTATAAAATTACAACCTCTGTATTAATCACAAGAATGTTCACTGTATCTAGGTCAAATCCACATGTGAACCTCCACAAAACTTTTGCTTCATTCAGCTTTTTCATGATTATCTTTACTTTATGGTGCCTTAGGGGAGGTAAAATACCTTTGATTTTAGAAGGGGGGGAAAAAGGGGGGGCATTTTTTATCCAGTTTCTCTTTAGCTTCTCCTTTCTGCCTCATTTTTTAAATCAGAAAGGTTTTTCCTGTTAAAAAGAGGGGAAGAAAAGGTTTGTTTTATGTATGTTTTTCACTGAAGGTTGCTTGAATTCAACTAGTTCTATTGTGGCTCTGAAGGAGCCATAAAATTTCATTACAGCTTTTCCACAGAAACCAATTTGAGTGTCCAAGGCTCGGTCTCGTGGTTTAAAGATCTCTCTCTAGAATCACTGTGTGCCTCTCTCCCATCCCTGCGTGGCTGCCAGGTTCAGTTCATGTCTACTGAAGTATTTCTTTTGGGACTGAAACCAATTAAAACTGTGATGAATTAGAGGTTCTGCCTTTGGGTAAGCTCTAAATCTTGGCTTTGTGTGCATGAGCATCCCACTCTGCAGGTGACTGTGAGGTTGGCTGTGCTCTTACTCAGTCTGATTTATACAGAGAGTGATGAAGAGGGAGCTCTGTGGCATTCAATATCTTATTTTTAGCTGAAAATCTGAAGGATGGTTGTGTTTTTAGGCTTTTGGTGTGCTTTTTTTTTCCCCTGTGGTAAATATTGCTAAAAAATCAAAACAAGAAACAAATAACTCACTTTTTAGCTTCTCTTGTCTCCTTTTATGTTAAAGCTCTTAATATCAGATTGCTCTGGAAATGTAACATCTCCTCAGGTCTGAGACACCAGGAATAGTTCCTGCCTTGGATTTGGCAGCATTCCACAGGTGTGACTTGCAGTGTAATGTACACATTGTTACCCCAAACTTGCCAAAAATACCCAGACAGGGTCACACGCTCCTAGGCCTGGTCATGGCTGGGTTTTACTGAACCTTATGCAAAGCCCAGAGCTGCATTTTACATCTCTGCCTGTTGGGGTTTGGAATCCTTCTTTTTGTTTCTCTTATCTTAGGGAATTTTTACCCATACGTTGCTAAGACACCATAACGACTGGGTGCTTAGGAAAAACAATAGAAAGACCAGTCGGGTAAAAAGAAAACAAACTTGTAAGTAGCTATTCCCTTATTTGGACATTCCCTCTTGAAAGAGGCAGAGATCTCGTGACAGCTGGGCTGGGAAAAGGCAAGGGGAGCAGTAGCTCGATCTCTTGGCCTCTCAGCATTGAGAGGAGAAGGAAGCTGCAATTACTTGTCACCACTGTGGAGTTTTCCTGGCTCCTGCTGCCTGCCTGCTTCTCCCGTGAATAAAGCTCTGCCCATAACAGCAGCTGTTCCACTGGGACCTATTTACCACCCTAATCCACCGGACAAGGGACCCTCCACCATCTGCTGTGGTGCTCAGGGGAAAGGAAAGACCCGGGTTTCCCGAGCCCCTTCCCCTCCCCTTCTCCTGGAGCCAGCCCCTGCTGGCCGTGATTCAAGAGCCAGGCTGCCCTGCCCAGCCCTGTCGGACCCCTGCTGCAGCTCCAGGACTTTTGCCTACAAGAAGCTCTGGCCCCATCCCTCNCGCCCCCTGCAGCCGAGGAGGAGCCATTGCACCCGTCCTGCCCAATTGCTAACAGGGAGCAAGAAGAGACTGGACTGGGGGTTTGCTCTGTTCTTGTTTGTTGTGGTTACCATTGTTCCTGTTTGTCTGTCTTGATATATATATATATACATATGTATATATATTAGTAAAGAACTGTTTTCCTTTTCCCACAACATTGCCTGAAAGCCCCTTTAATTTCAAAATTATACTAATTTGGAGGGAAGAAGATTACATTTCCTATTCCAAGGGAGGCTCCTGCCTTCCTTAGCAGACACCTGTCTTCAAACTAAGACACTGCCACATGCCAATCAAAAGTACTTGGAGCTGTAGGCATCATTTGGGAGCACGCATCCTATTTCTGAATTATTATTCCAGCTCACACCTGAACTGAATGGCTTGGAAGGACCTTAAAAATAATTTTGTTCCATGGGCAGGGACACTTTCCACTGTCCCAGGCTGCTCCAAGTCCCATCCAACCTGGCCTTGGAGACTTCCAGGGGCAGCCACAACTTCTCTGGGCACCCTGTGCCAGGGCCTCCTCACCCTCACAGGCAAGAATTTCTTCCCAGTATCCCATCTCTCCCTGCCCTCTGGCAGTGGGAAGCCATTCCCTGTGTCCTGTCCCTCCAGCCCTTGTCCCCAGTCCCTCTCCAGCTCTCCTGGAGCCCCTTTAGGCCCTGGCAGGGGCTCTGAGCTCTCCCTGGATACTTCTCTCCTCCAGGTGAGCACCCCCAGCTCTCCCAGCCTCTCCACAGTCTCCAGAGCAGAGGGGCTCTGGTTATGTTAAAACACTGGCCTAAAATCTCCTTTTTCTTTTAGAGAGTGCAATTTGACTCAGAATAAAAATCCATCAGGGCTTGCAGTAACCTTGATCCCTGCACCAGATTGCTGCAGTTGCTGGCCAGTGCCACGAGGCCTGATCCCTTCCTCCTCTAAGCATCTTCCTGTCCTGTCCCTGAGGGATCCATCCTCTCCTCCGGAGCAGTGACACCATGGCAGGATTGTTGTGACTGCTCCATTTACCTGCTGAAGGCTTGATTAAACTCGAGAGGGCTCTGGTGAAACTGCTGCTTGTTCCCTCACATAATTACAAGCAAAAGCTGCTCATGGAGAGCCTGACACAGCCCTTGCCCTGCCTTGCTGGATCACACAAGTGGTGCTGGATGCTCATCCCTTGGGTATCCCACATGTCCCTGTTGGGCTGCTTCACCTGCTCACTGTGAGGACTTCTTTGCTTTTCTCACCTGCCAGTTGCAGGTAGCGCTGTTCACCTTTCCCCTGGGCAGCAGAGCGACCTTTGATCAGAACAGACCCTTCTGACAGCCGTAGTCTGAATAAATAACTTTGCCTCGCCGCCTTTCCATTCTGATTTTGCTTTCCCTGGAGATTTGCACTCTCACCATCACCAAGAAAACACATTTATTTTTGAATGTGTAGCTAAGCTGGCAGCAATGTAACACCTTTTCAGCTCTCGCTTGGTGTAACTGCAAGAATA
Source organism: Orthonyx spaldingii (assembly GCA_013397795.1). Taxonomy (NCBI): domain Eukaryota; kingdom Metazoa; phylum Chordata; class Aves; order Passeriformes; family Orthonychidae; genus Orthonyx; species Orthonyx spaldingii. The sequence goes on from VZTJ01000770.1 coordinate 45,303, forward strand.
AATAGCTCCTTTCTCTTTCTAGTCTTGGGAATATTTGAGCTTCCCGTGACTTTCCAGTAAAATTTGATTTAGAGGGAGTTGGAGGCATGTGTTGCTTGCATCTGACCCCAAGAGATTTTTATTGCTCTGGAGTGATAACTACCAAGGGGAGAGTGAAACTCCCAGTGTACAAACCATTGTCATGGACACAAGGCAGAGCTTTGCTTCCACGGGGAAACCAAGGATTTGGGAAATGGGAATGGCCACGAGTGGCTTCATGAAGTGCAGCAGTCAAGGAAGGAGCAGCAACCTGCTGCTCTCAAAGGGCTTTGTTGTGCTGGAGGAGCAGGAGCAGAGGTGCTCATGGTGGCTGTTCATTAATGGGAGAAAAACTGGAGCTTGGATGTTCCATATGGGACTTACCTGAGACAGGGACTGAGCCCTGGTAGCTAAAACTTTACTTACCTGTGGTTAATGGGGTGAAAAATGTGTGGTTGGGTTGCAAGACAGGTACAAAAAGATGTTTCCATCTTACAGGAAGATGGTTCCAAGGTAAAGATTGAAGCAGTTGAGGATCCAGGACATCACCCCTTTCAGAACTTTCAGTCTCTGCAGCCCCAACCCTCTCCCCTAATTCCTACCTGATTCCCTAGTTAATTCCCTGAAGGGCAATTCATGGTGTAAGGCTGGAAAGGCAGCAATCCCCTCTGCCAGAGCCCTTCCATGTGGACCACCTCTGCTTGCTGAAACAGGAGACAACCTGCCCTTTTGACTGCATTTCCTAGCAGGTTTCTGGGATTTTTTTTCCCCTCTCTCTGGCCTCCCACGTGGAAAATAATCCTTTCAACATGCAGATGGCAGCTCCCTTCACAGAGGGGCAGGCGTGTGCAGAAGGCTGAATTTTTACTTTATTCATAGAGCATGTGTGCGTGTTGCTTGCAGGGTGTTACTCTCAGTATTATGTTAAAAATAGCTAGTGCTAAGCTTCTAATTCTTAACCCTTTTTTTTTTGTTTTTGCTCAAGCTCCTGATTTCAGAGGCATTTGTGATTTATGGTGTAAAACTTCCCTGTGGTTGAGAGAGCTGGTCTAATTTTCCATGAAATATCTACAGCTTGCTCATAGAACTGGGTTCTGATGGTTAAAAATGTGGAAATGCTTGGGGTTTTGTTTGTAAATCTGCCACAGTAGGCACTGGATTGCCATGTCCTGGTGCCTAAACCCATAGGATTCACAGAATATCTTGAGTTGGAAGGGATCCACAAGGATCACTGAGACCAGCTTTGGTGAGTCTGGAGAGAGCAGCAGTGCTGGTACTGCATAACTGAACACTCTGGTCATGAGTGGGAGAAGTAAAATCCTTCAGTACAGCTGAAAGATGGCATTAGTGGGGGGAAAAAGTGGATTTTTTTATATCTTCTAGCCTTTCTCCCATTATTTGTGTGACACAAGTGGCCTTTTGCACAGAATGCTGCAGCCTGTTTGGGTGGGCTGCATTTCTGGGCTCCTGCTCTGCAGGGAGAAAAGATGAAGTGGGAGGAAGAAAAGAAAGAAAAACGAGGGGTTTCTTTGAAACTTTCCTCCTGAGTTTGGTCCCACTTTGTCTGATGATTATTAGGAGCCTCCTGCCCCTGCTTTCCCTTCTGCTGAAAAGATGGAAAACAAAAAGAATCCTAAAAAGCAAATGGCTTGTGATCTCAGCACGTGGGAGTGCTGCTTCTTCACTGGCCCGGAAGGGTTTAGGTTGGAAGGGACCTTAAAGCCCATCCAGTTCCACCCCCTGCCATGGGCAGGGACACCTCCATCTGTCCCAGGTTGCTCCAAGCCCTGTCCAAGCTTGGGCACTTCCAGGGATGGGTCAGCCTGCAGTCTACACATCCCTGGGGATAAGTGTGAGTGGGTGACATTTGGAGCAAGCTGCCAGTGCTTGGCCCATGTCCCCAGCAGGCAGCTTGGCACCTGCAGCAAGACCTCATGGTCCCAGTGTCATGGGGACACAGGAGCCTCTGGAGCCGTGGCTATCGTGTCAATGCATGCGTGAATTCCAGCATCATCCTCCCCACGAAGTTATTAATGAACATCATCACCCTCATTTAGTAGCTGCCATCACTTAGTAGATTAACCTTTATCAAGCAACTTTGCTATGCCAGCTGCACAGCAGAGTAATTACTTTTAATAGAATCTGCCCTTGATTTGAAGCCACAGGGGAAGCAATTAGATTTAACAAAGGCAAAAGCCATGACTTATAAATGAAGATGGATGGCTTTTGCTATCTGTTTCATACATTCTATTGTGTATAAGAAAATACTCAGTTCCTCTCGTGTTTTATGGGGTTTGAAATGTGGTATTAGTCTCTTGATCTATGGGTGGATTGGATGTCAGGAGTGCCAGCTCTGGGATTTGGCTCAGGATTGTTTACACTCGACTCACAAATGACTTGCAAGGGGCTTTGAACTTGAGCTTCCCAAAACCTTGACACTCATGTTCAGCATGAAGAGTTTGCTTAATGGTTTCTTGGATCACCTGATCTCTTACCTCTGCCTCTCTGCTTAAGGAGTGTTTTGCTTGAAAGCAAGATGTGCCTGAAACTGGTTTATGTGTCCGTGAACTTGTTCAGTTCAGGTTGTACCAGTGAAAAGGGGCTGGTCCATGTTTATCACATGTACCTGTGTGATGGTCCTGATACAGAATCCCAGAATGGCTTGGGTTGGAAGGGACCTTAAAAATCATTTAATTCCAAGGGCAGGGACACCTTCCACTATCCCAGGGTGCTTCAAGCCTCAATGTCCAACCTGGACACTGCCAGGGATCCAGAGGCAGCCACAGCTTCTCTGGGCACCCTGTGCCAGGGCCTCCCCACCCTCACAGGGAACAATTCCTTCCCAGTATCCCATCTCTCCCTGCCCTCTGGCAGTGGGAAGCCATTCCCTGTGTCCTGTCCCTCCAGCCCTTGTCCCCAGTCCCTCTCCAGCTCTCCTGGAGCCCCTTTAGGCCCTGGCAGGGGCTCTGAGCTCTCCCTGGATCTTTTTCTCCTCCAGGTGAGCACCCTCAGCTCTCCCACCCTGGCTCCAGAGCAGAGGGGCTCTGGTCAGATTAAAACATTGGCCTAAAATATCCTTCTGTGGGGCAGGAAGGGGCTGGGCAGCATCTCATGGTCCTTTCCAGACCTTGCTGTCACAAACCAACAACACAAATGTGCTTTCCTTCTTTGGTTTAAACCTGCCAGCTTTGGCTTGGCTGAGTGTAGAGAGGGCAGACCCTCACTTTCCATCTCTCTGGGCAGTGCTGTAGCTGCTCTGCTCTCTCCTGCAGAGTCCCAAGCTTGTGGTGCCATCCCTTCACTCACCTCCGTGATGGATGCTCAGCTTTGTAATCAAATATCTCTGCCTGACACAGAAGTTCCTACTTCTTTGGAAAAGTGGAAGAAGCCAGTGATCTCTGACAGGCATAGAGGAGCATTAAGTGTCCCAGCAGTGTTTCTGCTGATATTTTTTCTGTTTCTCTGGGCTGCTTGAGGTCTCTCCCTCAGTGTTTCCATCCTCTGTGCAGCTCTGGGGTGATCCCTGCATTCCAAACGCTGCCCTGAAGCAAATGCTGTGCGGAAGTGCACGTGCAGCACCGCAGCCTCTGTGTCAACAGATTTCCCTCTTACAAACTCTCAGCACAAAATTGAGGATATTGGTCCCAAGGGAGGCAAATCCTTCATCGTGGCAAACTTGACTTCCCAGGCTTGTTTGGAGGAAAGGGGGTCTGGGGAGGAAGGGATGTGCTGGGAGGGTCCCTTACTGCCAGAGTGCCCAGAAAGATGTGTGGAAGTCTTTGATAATATTAACTTTTAAGATATTAATTCAGCCTGAAGAAGAGAAGGCTCCAGGGAGACCTTACAGTCCCTTCCAGGGCCTAAAGGGGCTCCAGGAGAGCTGGAGAGGGACTGGGGACAAGGGCTGGAGGGACAGGACACAGGGAATGGCTTCCAGTGCCAGAGGGCAGGGATGGATGGGATATTGGGAAGGAATTGTTCCCTGGGAGGGTGGGCAGGCCCTGGCACAGGGTGCCCAGAGAAGCTGTGGCTGCCCCTGGATCCCTGGAAGTGTCCAAGGCCAGGCTGGATGGGGCTTGAAGCAGCCTGGGACAGTGGGAGGTGTCCCTGCCCATGGCAGGGGCTGGAACAAGATGAGCTTTAAGGTCCTTCCTAACCCAAACCATTTCAGGATTCTGCGAATCCGGAAGGCTGAAGGCTGAGCTCGCACAGGATGGGATGGAGACAAGGTGGCTTTTGCAGGTGTGGTGACCCAGCCAAGCTCCTCTGCCATGCCTGTACTCTGGAAAAACCTTGGTTCCCTCTGAGAGCTGGTTTTCAGTCAGTGCAGCTAATGCAGTGAAAAGTGTGATGGCTCCTGGGAATGGAGCAGCTCGTTAAGAAGAAATAGGTTTCATGATTTGCTTGGAAGCTTTGATTACTCTCCTGGGAGCTTTGCTCCATCTCTCCCCCGCTGCTGCTGGTGGATCCAGACCAGGGCCTTCACTACCTGTGTGCTCCTCCCTTCACAGTGACCCCACCTGGGGGAGGCTGTTCCTTGGCTCTGGGTACAGGACACAGCTTTAACATTTCTCTGGTGAAGAGATCCCGTTGGTTGTGACTCTCCTGGAGGGAGGGAGCAGGGCTGAGCTTTTGTCTCACTGCTTTTGTCTCACTGCTTTTGTCTCTGCCACAAAGCCGCCTGGGTTTCCTCTGCCGGTGGTTCAGTGCCTGTCCTTTTCATCCAGTGGTTTTATTCCCCTTTAGGGAGATGGATTGCAATGGAGGGGATGTTCTTTGACTGGTGGAGTCACTTGTTTCAAATACAACAAAAAAAGAGGAGCATTTAAGGCTGCTTCCACTTTCTTTTGTCGAGAAGAGTCTGTACATGTTTCTGAGCAGCTCCCCAAAGCAGCTCCAGTCTGGCAGTGAGCAGCTGCCTGTGCACGTGAGAGGCCCATTAAGATTCAGTGCTGCTTCAAACCTCCCATTTATGCTCAAAACAGTCTTCTAAAAAGCAGGAGGGGAGAAAAAAAACCCCACCAACTGCATTCAAAAGCAGCTTCCAAATTAGAATTGTTTGTTTGTCTCAGAAGAAACAGGAGCTGTTTTCCTGCATCCCTGTAGAGCATCCTAATCCTGCTGCAAGTCTCTCCTGCTGCCAGGTGGCTTGGTCTGCTGGGAAACTGGGTGCATGGCTGGTGGGGAAGAGGTTGGAGTCACCTTGGAGCCTGTCTGCAGGCAGGAAAGGCTTCACTGTGATGTGGAAAAGAATGCTGTGGTAATAGGGACCTTTAGCTGGGGCAACACACTGACGTAAGAATACTGTATCTTATGTATGCAGTAGAAGTTAATCTGGATTAATTTAAGAGAATAAACACGATTAAAGTCACTCCTTTGGAATCAGAGGAGCTTTGTGTTTGATTTGGTTTAATTGGCTTACAAAGTGGCTGTTCCCTGATGTTCATAGCCACGCTGTCTGTGCAAGCGTGTGCTCCCAGCAAGCCCTTCCCCCATCCTTTGGATTTTCCTGGGAATAGGGCAGTTGCATTGGCAGTATTGTTCCACAGAAGTGCAGAGAACTGCCCTCCAGGCTGGCCCTCAGCTGGGATGCTCTGGGAGGTGAGTGGTGCAGGTCACACCTTCCCCTGCAGCAGCTGTTGAGAGTGCAGGAGTTGTTCCCAGCACCCCACAGGAGAGGTTTGAAGAGTGAGGGAAAAGGCTACAACACCATCAGGAAGAAGGGACAGGGACTCATGTGCTTGCATTTCCTTCTGCCCGAAGAAAAAAGAGGGAACAAACACCACTTCATGCTGGCATTTGTCCCGTGATCAAAAGCCCTTCTGTGTGTTACACCAGCTCCAGGGATTTATCACCAAGACTTCAGGATTCCCAAGGGGATTATGTGCACAAGTGACAATATTCCCTGGAGTATATAGAAGTGGAGTTTTGAAAAGGATATAAGAATTCTTGTCTGGGGCTCTGCCAGCTTTAACTGCTCATGCTTTGCAGACCCATGGGTGCCTGAAGACTGCAGTGCAGAGCTCTTGGGAGGGAAAACTGGTTTTGGCCAAGGTGTCCATCACCTGTAAAGCCCCTAACAAAGGCAGGTTCCCTCCTGGGAAGGGATTTGACAGGTAGCTCCCAGAACAGGGAGGAGGAATCGCTGATGATGTTGCAGCACCAAATGCAGCAAAGCACTGAAGATGCAGCTCTCCATTGAAAATCTCCCCTGAAAAAGGAAGTGTAGGTGCACAGGTTTGCCTTTAAAAACCACCTTGGTGCAGTGTGTCTGCACTGCCATGGCTCTGTCTTCGTGTCACTCTTGATTCTAAGTCACTTTGGCTTTTCTAATTTTTTTTTCCCTAGAGAAGCTTTAAATGGGTCTATATTTAGAGAAGGCTGCATGCTGCTTAAAGACTCTCTGACAGCAAATAATGATCTTAATAGGGCCCCCTGATACACATCAGGAGTCTTCTACTTCTAACACTCTGTAGTTTGAAACTTGAAGGTGTTTGGGTTTTGGGGTTTATTTTAATTTTCCCCCCAAGTGCTGTGACCACCTTTTGGTGTAGGGTAATTGAATTTGAGACAAACTGTGCCTTCTTCAAGATGGGTTTGCTGTAAAAAGTTATGGTGACTCTGGAAGCTGTGCAGTGCTGGGGGAGTTTAACCCTTCATTCTCCCCAGATCTGTACCAGAGAGGATCCAGTGGTGGAGATGCCAAGGGTCCAAGCTGTGCTTATTTTGGTGACCTGGCTGAGGTGGAAAGTTGTATGAAGTGTTATGGAGGAGCAAAATTCCTCCCCATGGGATGCAGCTCCTCTCTTTAACCAGCTGCATCTCAGAGCTGTGTCCTTGGAGCTCGTGGAGCAGGGCAGTGCTCCTGTCCCGGGAGTCTGCTCCAAAGGGCTCTGCCCTCTGTAGCTCCTCTTCTCCTTCCTCAAGGAATTGAAAGGAATTATGGCTGGTTTCCATTTCATATCAGATGTAAAGGTTGTGCTCTGAGCTCAGGGATGAGGATTTCTGCCAGGAATGGTGGTTCTGATGCCTCCTGTCAGCTCCCATGGGTCTCCCTGGATGCACCAAAGTGTGGTGGTGCTCTCCTGCCCCCCACATCTGCTCTGGCTGTCTGTGTGGAAAGCTGCCTCCTTCCCCAAAAGCAGAGTCAGTGTTTTGGGTCCTTAACAGCTCCCAGATGAGCTGATTCTCCACTGAAGCTTCTCCTGTGGCAGCAGAATTTCTTTTATCTGTATTTTTTTTCCTGTGCCAGTGCTCTGACACCTGGTGTGGCCCATCATTCCAGCCCCTTATTTCTAGGGGTTGTACAGCTTTAGCTCAGCTCTGGAGCTGCACAAGCTGAATTTTTAAGAGCTTTTCTCAGTGGCCCATTAGCTGTTAGCTATTTGGAAATAGTTGTTGAGTTAAGCTGACAACAGGCACTTCTTGCAAATGAGGGGAAGACAAAATTGATGCTTTAAGAAGCGTTGCTGTACGTGGGAAGCTTTCCCGTTGCTGGAATGTTTATCTGCTTGAGCACATTATTGCAGCTGTTGTTGCTTTTCCAGCGCACGTGGATGGCTGCAAGAATCCCTCTGTTCTCTGCTGAGTGCTTCCCTTTGCATCTGGAAGAGGGAGATGCCATGGTGGGCAGAATTAATAGCATCAATTGTTGAATGCTGCAGTTCTAACACGGCACAGATTATGGCATTTAAGTAGGTAGGATAAATATTAATTAAAATACGTGGTCTGAAATACTTGGAAAATCAATTGCATTCCTCTAAGGAGCTTTCTTGTTGAGATTTTGTTTTTTAATTCTTTCTAAACCTTGCTGTCTAGCTGTGCTTGCTAAACTTCTGGGGGTTCTGCGCTGCTGTATCTCAAAGCAAGTGCCCCAAAAACCCCCACAGAGGTGGGGATGGAGAGCCGTGAATTTCAGACAGGAAATTTAACACGCCTTAAATACAGGATGGAATAGTGATGTTGAAAGATGCCTTGATGGAGATGGGAATATACATCTTGGAAGGGGGGAAAAGTGCAGGATTCTCAGGGAAAGAATTTGACTCGCTGTCTAAAGGCTGTAGTAAAAACTTGCCTTGTCCCTGTGCCTTTTCTGCGTTCCTGGCAGAAGGCATCAGTGGAGCTGTGTATTTACCTGTCAGGACCTGAGCAGCCAGGATGCTGATGATAAACTTAAGGCTTAGAGATCTGTCTGTAGGGATTGTAAAGTATTCCCAGGACAAGCAGGGTAGCAGGGACAGTAGCTCAGGTTTCATTCTCTTTGCTGTCTTTCTGGTAAGATCTCCACACAAAGCTGCTGTTGTCTTGGAACTGCTGCTCCTTGTAGTCTTGAGGGAGCTGCTGTAACCAAGGATGGAGTTAACTGGGAGTAGGAATGGGAGAAGGCAGTGTTCCCCAAAAAAAACACCAAGGAAGTGTGCATGCCTCAAAACCTCCCTCTTGAGACACCTGTTGGGCTTTCCCAAGGATCTGTCCTTCCCACAGGGACCTTTCTAACCTCTGCCTCTTCCTCAAGGACCTGCTCAAAAGTGGGTGGGTTTGTGCTTCCCGAGGGTTTAATGGAATTCCTGTGGCTGATGTGGCTCCTGTGCTGTCACTGAGTGCACTGGGGATGTTGTACAATTAGCTGGAAGCTGATTGCATCTCACGGCAAGTGTCACTGTGATGAGACAATTACAGCGAGCCTCTCAAACCCGTCAGCTGGATCCTTCCTGACAGGTGCCCCACCCGAGGCATGTCGGGTGTGCTGCCGGCTCCAGGACAGCTGGAACCTGCCTCCAGAGAGAAGATTAGATGCTGGCTCCAAGCAGTGGTCAAAGGAAACCCTGTTCTGCTCTTTCCTTACAGCTGAATTTGTGTCTAAATGAAAACTGAGCTTGGGGTGAGCATGGTTATGTTCCTCCTGTTCGAGGTGCTTGCTCCTTCCTTGACATTTCTCTATTGACAATTTTTTAGGGAATCATAGAATCCTAAAATGATCTGGGTTGGAAGAAACCTTAAAGTTCATCTTGTTTCATTCCACCCCTGCTGTGGGCAGGGACCCCTCCCACTATCCCAGGCTGCTCCAAGCCCCAGTGTCCAACCTGGCCTTGGACACTGCCAGGGATCCAGGGGCAGCCACAGCTTCTCTGGGCACCCTGTGCCAGGGCCTCCCCACCCTCACAGGGAACAATTCCTTCCCAATATCTAGTCTAAATCTACCCTCTTTCAGCTCAAAGCTGTTACGAAGGAGCAGGCCTTTCCCTGGGAAGCTTGCAGTGGATACAGCTGTACAGATCCATGGTCATCATTAGTGGTTCCCTGGGCCTTCCACCTAAAGCCGCTCTGTACCTTGAGTGTTTTGTTTTTCTGTTCCTCTCACTTCCCTGCTTTTTGTTTTGGTTGGTTTTGGGGGATTTTCTGCACATTTTGCAGTGGTAGCCTTAACTGCAGATCATGAGCAGCATATATTTCTTGTTGTCTCCTGGCTGCCCTGTTGCTGCTGCTCATGAGGCGCTTGCTCATGATCTGGCATTGCTGACATCTTCAATCAGAGCTGTTACAGCCCTGACAAGCTCAGTGCACTGAATCAGCTGCCTCAAGCTTTGGGGTTTCTGTGCCACAAGTCAGCTCCCAGTGACTGTTTCCACTTGAAATCCTGTGTCATCCTCTGGCTGCCCTGCAGCCTTCTGCCCAGGGCTGATCACAGAATCCCAGCGTGGTTTGGGTGGGAAGGGACCTTAAAGCTCATCCAATTCCCACCCCCTGCCATGGGTTGGGACATCTTCCACTATCCCAGGTCACTCCAAACCTTGTCCAACCTGGCCTTTGGACACTTCCAGGGATGGGGAAGCCACAGCTTCTCTGGGCTCTTTTGCAATGTTACACATAGAATTAAAAAAAAAAATGGAGTGGAAGAGAGAAAATCACTTTAAACAGTCTCATAGATGAAAGACGTGATCACGTTCATGCACAACTTGCATAAAGCAAATTGAGTAGTCAAGTGCACGTGCAGTACCTTTTTTCTGCAAGTGATTAGAGGAATAAACCTCCTCCTGTCATCAGCTCTTTATGTGAGGAGACAGCAGGTAGTGTTTCTGGAGGTGAACAATGCAGCACTGAGCCCTGAAGCTGCATTAACAGGATCATGAGGGATAAATGATTTCAAAAAAGAGAATTTTCTGTCTTCTCCACCTTTTTCTTTAAAGTTCTTTTCGGGTCAGGAGGATGTTTACGTTGCAGCTCTGAAGACGGGGAGTTACCTGGTGTGATCCCCTGGACAGCAGAGCTGCTGTCACCAAGCAAAGTCTGCCATGAGGGATCCTCAGGAGTGTTGAGGCTGAGAGACTTCAAGAAGACTCCAAAATCTGCTGTTCTTGGAGGGCAAATAAGTTTTCCTCTGCTTGTGGTAAAGATGACATGGACAATATGGTCGTGCCTGCTGGAAGTGCTTGGTTGTGAGACAGGATATTTGGGGATGCATGAGGTTTAATGGTGCTTTCCCATATGGAGAAGACTTGGAGTTCACATTTTTGCAACAAGTCAGTGGCTGGGCAGCATTCCAAGAGTCTTCCAAAATGAGAGAGACCAGTGTGACCAGCTCGGGGCATGCTTTTTAGGAATGGTCGCTGTGCATAGTTCACAGGAACATGGACAAATTTCCAGACAGATCACCCAAGTTCCCTGTGGACATTATCCTGGTGACCAGCTGGACATTTCATTCCAGCTGCCGCAGGCTTCATCTCACTTGTGCTGTGCATGGGGTAAATATGTTTTTAAGTGTTCCTTTGTCATTCCTGGTGCTCCTCCAGAGCCTGATCTTGAAGAAATCCCTGCTCATTGCAGGGAGGGTTGGACTTGGTGACATTTAAAAGCCCCTTCCACCCCAAACCATTCTAGGATTGTCACTCCTTTCCAGCTATGGGATATCCTAACCAACACCTGGGCTCAGTTTTCATGGGGATACTCTTTCCAGTGGCTTCTTTTGGGAACTTGTGGCTACCTGGCCTTCAAAACTCACCTGCCAGACAGGGATTATAAACCCCGAGGGAGCCACAGCCACCACTATAAAACCTTAACCTTCTTTACTGCACTATAGAAGCTTGGTGCATTCGTTAGGCTTAAAATTCCCTTTTACATTTTTTTTTATTCTCTGACATGCAGGACTTTTGCTTTCTTTTCAAGATGTTGATTCTTTGAGCTGCTGTAGTTGTCTTTCCTTAAGCTTTTGCTATTTGTGTTCACTTCTGCACCTTCAAATCAGCTGGCAAGTGTCTTTTCATAAAGCTGGAGCCTCTCTCCAGATCAGCATTATTTAGAGATTAGATACTATCTGCTGATCAGGTGACTGATAGTGTGTGGAGTGGGCTCTTTTTTTAGCTAAAGCCAGCATTTTTCTAAAAATATTCCTACTGGAGCGTTAAGCATCAAAGGATTTCTGATCACTGGGATTACTTAAGCATGGCACAGTGTTATCTTGCTGGGATTGCTCTTAAACTTCAGAGGAAGTTTCGCAGTGGAGTTTGTAGTTAAAAAAGTCGATGCTGCATGTGACAAGCTCAAAGGCTGAACCCCCGTGACCGTGATGGGTTTCCCTGATCTGTCACCCTGGATTTAGTGAAAGGCTGGGAAGCTTTACATTCATGTGGTGAATGCACAAGTCCTTCCTTCAGTGAATTTGTCTTTTTGTGGATTTCCCCCCACTTTTAGGACAGTTATGGGTCAGGATTTAAAAAAAGAGGAAGATTTTAAAATTGTCCTGAGGTTATGCATGAAATGAACGAAAACATTTTTAGCTAGAAGGTGCTTTTGGCTGGCAATTTATATCTTGCTTGTTTCTTTATTAGGGTGGCTTGGACAGCCTCATTTTGTGGTAATGACCTGTTTTCCTAATTCCTGGATATGACCTTACTTAGATATGCCTGTGTCTAGAAGCATGATCTCCTTAAATTTTTCTCTGTTTAGCTTTCTCCAATAGTTTCCATTATCTGCAAATTTAATCATAGCTTAGTTTCAGTTATCATAAAAGAGGTTAATCCCTAAATATTGGGGTATAAGATTGGGATATAACCCCCAGGTTTCCCCATCCCTGGAAGTGCTCAAGGCCAGGTTGGACAGGGCTCGGAGCAACCTGGGACAGATGGAGGTGTCCCTGCCCATGGCAGGGGGTGGGACTGGATGAGCTTTAAAGGCTCTTCCAACACAAACCATTCTGGGATTCTGTGATTCCATGTTGATAACGAAAATTTGAGCCCTGCTAATTAACCAATTTTTAGTTTGTTTTATGGCTTACATTAATGTTATTGTAACATAATATCACCTGAAATGGTGATACCTGACTGTGTTGTTTCCCATGCATCTGGTGCTCAGAACAACGTGAAATTTCTCAATCCAATTTACAAACAAAAACTTATAAAACCCATAGGATCTTAATGAAACCCCACATAATTAACATCAATAAATATTGCCACATTTTAAATATTTCTTCATTTGGTTTCATCCTGACCTCTGCAGTGTGTCCAGGATTGATTCTGAGGGTCTATAAAACATTGAGCTGAAGACTGGATGAAAAAGGACAAAGCAGGGGGACATTTCTATCAGGAGATAAGAGATCACTGGAGAGCTGCAAGACTTTTGGGGAAATGTGGAGCTGGAGCAGACTTGCCTGGTGACCTTTCTGAGGCAGTGGAGGGGATGAATGTATCTAAAAGCTGATGTGGCACTTGGGGACATGGTTTAGCGGTGGCGTTGGAAGTGCTGGTAGAATGGTTGGACTTTGATCTTAGGGGGCTTTTCCAGCCTGAATGGTTCTGTAATTCCAAGACGAGACGGTTTGTTGATTTCTAAACCACAGCAAAGACTGAGATAGGATATTGTTGGGAGACCCTTCCAGCTATTTTTTCCTCATTAAATAGATGGGGGAAAAAAATCCAAATAAATTTGAGCTGCGGTGGCCAGAAAAGTCACCTTTATGGTAGAAACCTTTGAGAGCTTCTGCTAGAAATAGCAATGAGATGTTGGGAAATGGGACTTTGATAGAGGCTGGAGACACAGCCCTATTGATATTGAGATGTTTCCCTGTGGAATTAATTGAAATGGCTGCTGGAGGTGCAAGAACTGGGAGGGTTTACGTGATGTACCTGTTGCTCAAATAGTTTGATTCCCAAGAAGATCCTGCATGTTGTTTGACATGAATGGCCCCAAAAATAAGTGGAAAATCCATGACTGTTTCTTTGGAGGTGCAAAAGAGTGCAGAGGCTATTCCCAGGGATGTCAGCCCCAAGGAGGTAAGGTAGAATGCAGTGCCTGTGCCTGCCTAAACCCAGGAGAAATAATTAATCTCTGGATTATTCTTGGCATACCAGAAATAGCATCACTGCTGCAAAGATTCCTTAAGCTCTTGTGAAGTTGTCTGGATGTTGAATTATTGGAGCCCCCCCTCCCTTCCCAATGAATATAAACTAGGAATGATAGAACTGATTTGCATCAAATCCCTCCTTACTTTTCCTTCTCCCCTTCATGAAGATTACATGTCTCACATCACTCACTCTGGGCTTTCATCCCCAGGCCTTTTAAAAGAAGAGCCTTCCTTGTATCATGGTTTTTGTGGTTGTCTAGCACTTTTTTTTTTTTTTTTTTGAGGGAAAATAGCCTCGCTTTGACTTTTGTTAACTTCTCATAACTTTGTTCCCTTGGCTATGCTGGGTCTGAAATTTTCCCCTTTGAAGGCATAAGCCGGTATTTCATTAGTTTGGCATTTGCTTTGTCTGTGCATTAAAAGATTAGTGGGATTGCTTGCTCTGAAGCAAAGGCTGCTTTCCAGTTCAGCTGTCGTTCCCGATTTCCCTGCCCAGACAAAGGTCCGTGCACGGGGAGGGGGGAAGAAGCAGCTTTAGCGCCATTTTTGGTAAATTCTGACCAAAAATAAAAAATTTAGATAAGGCTTTGCTGGGGAAGCTTTGGAAATGTCACAATGGATGTCTGGCACTGCTCCCCCGGTGAGGGTTTAGTGAGGAAGGAGCTTAATGACTGTCCCAAAGCTCAGGAGCAGAAGGACTTATTGGAAATATTCTCCTTGCAGCCACTGCAGGATCAAGCCGTGGCAGGGCACCTCCTCCTTCCCACACAGGTTATGAGCACTGACTCTTCCTTATATATTCCGATCATGCAATGCCTCCCAGAAGGTTTCAGTGATACCAACTAGGTCAAATTTATGCTCTGTAAATGAGCAATTCCCATTTCTCTTGTTTATTACCCAGGTTTCTCGCATCAGGGTAGAGGCAATTACAGAATTTTGTCTCATCCCTCGGTGACTTGATTAATGTTGTTCTTGACATCTTGGTTTCTTTGTGCTAAATGAGTAGTCATTTGTTGTCTCTTCCTTTCCTCCTTCTTCCCCTCCCCTCTTTCTCCTTTCATTTTTGTGTCTCATTGTTGAAAATCTTCCCTTTTCCCTCTTGGAGCATGGCAGGCTCCCAGAGGAGCCCGCAAACCCAGCCTGTCCCCCACAACCCCTTTCTGCAGCAGGTTGCCTGAAACGTCCCTTTTTTCCTTTTGTATCTCCTGTCCAGATCACTTTCCAGGATGCTCCATGTGGGATGTGGTACCCTGTGGTGATTATCACAGAACCATGGAATGGTTTAGGATGCAAAGGACCTTTGAAGATCATATATCCAACCCCCATCCATGAGCAGGGACACCTTCTCCTAGATCCATCTTCCACTTGGCCAATATTAGAAGAGTTTCTGTTGCTCTTTACAACTTCCTCTGATTTTTTTTTTTTTTTGCTCTTTGTAACTCAGTGGTGGAGTTTTTTTTTTTTTTTACTACCTGAGCTGGCTCCTGACCCAGGTGAACTTCTGCTTTTAAAAGCTCCCCCTGGAGAAATCCTCTCTCTCTAAATGCACACAGGTAGTCAGAGCAGCCTCGATCTTAATGCGCCACCGAATTATGACCAGAAAGTAGGGCAGGCATGGAAATCAGGAGCTCTGGCTCCAGCCAGGGAATGCAGAGCCCAGTGGGAGGCTGCCTTGCTTTGAATGCTGGGCAGGTCTGAGTGCAGAGATGAGGAACCTGCTGAGTGATGCCTGAAGGACGTTTTTGGTCCCCCGCTGTGAGTACGGATCAGTGACGGGATGCAGACACCTTGGTCTGGTGGTTTCCGTTTCAGGATGACAACCTGAAGTATTCCCTGTTCAGGGAAGGACAGATTTGTGGGAGAAGGAGGTTGGAAGCATTTGAATCCAAGGTGAAGGAGCCCAAAATAGCTCCTGTTAATGCATGGATTTGTCTGGGTACTGCCTGGAGGAGATGAAAAACACTGACAGATAAGGAGATCCTGCATCCAGAGCCCTCAGGAAGGGGAGAATATCTCAGGATCCATATGGGACAAATCAGATTTGCTGTTTTTCCTGTGCCAGGAATGCTTGTCAGGAGAGAAGGACCATTTTTTGCTGATACCTGACCTTTTCTTCTGCTTGTTTTCCTCTTTGGGCCCACATCACCTGGAGCTGGAAGATTTCTAGAGTTCAGTGTTTTGACAGAAAAACAACTGAGGTGGGCCTGGGTTGGTTAGGTAGGTCCTGTGGGCTGAAAAGCTTCCAGCCAGCCCCAAAAAACTCCTCCTAGGCATCCCTAAGATGCAGGTGAAGAGCTTGTATCCTTGCGTTTGGAATTCTGGTCCTCCACCTCAGTGGGCAAAGCTGTTCTTCTGCACCACAGCGAAGCCTGAGAGCTGTTCCTGTCCCTCCCAAGAATCTGAGATTGGGAATCTGCAAATGCTGCTGTGTCAAGGGGATCTCTGCTCTGTTCCTTCCTTCTAAAGCAGCCACATGCAGGAGATGGAGCTTTTGAAGGCTGCTCAAAGCATGGAGTGGTTCCTTCACTGTGGGTATCAGGAATACTTTTTGATGGAAGACTTCATAAAAACCAAGGTTTTCTCTTCTGCAAGCCAATCCAGCCAGAGCAGCAGTAAGACAATCCAACCCCAAAGTGGAGAAGTTGCTCTTTTCCCCTCAGACTTTGACAGATGGTGCAGATTAGTCTTAAGTTAATACAAGGCCTGTCAGCTGCCCTGGGATCTCAGCATCTGGGTGTCGATGTCAGGCGCACGCAGTGAGTAAGTCTGGACACCTCCTGAACTGGTTTCTGCTGAGCTAGAAACGTGAATTGCAAACGTCCCTCTCCAGGTATTCCACCTTTGCCCTTCTCACCAGTGGGAAAGAGTCAGTGTCTGTAATTTCTTCTTCTATGGCCTTGTGTGCATCCTGTGGCTGGAGTCAGTGTCCTGCTGCACTGCAGCTTCCCTGGGGATATCCCTGATCCTTTTCCAACCTTGCTGCTACTGGAGAAGAACCAACTGGTCCAACACAACCCCTTCTGTATCTTTCAAGTCTGTTTTTTCCCAGGTTGTGCTCTGGCAGTCGGAGCCTTTCTGGCACAGGGATCTGGGGACATAAATTCCAGGTGGGCACATGTATTTCCCTCAGACCACAATCATGGAGAGATGCGTCACACCTACAGCTTTGGGAAAAGACATGCTCAGCACTGATCCCAGAGGATGTGCCATTCACCAGCAAGCAGGAGAAGCAGAGCAGATCCATGTGGGGCTCTAAATGTTTTCCAGGAGTGCAGGGAGATGGGAAGAGCATCTTGACTTTGAGCCAGGTAGCTCTTGAATATCACACTGTTCATGCCCACCTTGGTGTTTTGCTGCAGGGGAGGATGGAGAAGCTCCTATCCGAGGCAGGGAGCTGCTCCAGGAACAACACCACATGGAATATCTTGGGTTGGAAGGATTGAAATCCAACTCCTAGCCCTGCTCAGGACACCCCCAAGAATTCCCACAGTTTGTCTGCAGGACTGGGAAGGCTGTGAGCCTCATCCTGTGTCTATCCTGACTCCTGAACACCAATCCCCAGAGCATTTCATAGCTAAAAGAGTGGGAGTAACAAGCTCACTAAAAATGTGCTGCTTGTCTTAGCAATGCTTGAATAAATCCTTCCCTGACTTCCTACTGACTCCACTTTCCCCAGAAACCCATGCAGATAAGAGGTCAGGAGCTCCCCGTCCCCATGGAGCTGTAATTGGCCATGAAAACCCATCTATCAGAGCCCAAATTTCATTTTTAGCTCTTGATTCGTAGAACTTTCACCTGCCTTTACCTTGCCCCGTTGCAGGTCTGTTCCCAGAGGAGGTGGAGGACACGGGGCAGTGAAACTGGATGTCATGTTCTCACCCTAAAAGACAGACTAAAAATAGCTTGGAAGATTTGTGGAAAATCCTGTGCTGCTGAAGCATCTTTTTATGTCTTTTTATCTCAGGGGGGTTTTTTTGTTGTTTTTTTTTTTTTTTTTTTTTTTTTTTTTTTTTTGGTTTTGTTTTGGGTTTTTTTNTTTGGTTTGGGTTTTTTTGTCCTTGTTGAGAATTGTTTCTGCTGAGACCTTGGGAGATGTTGGAGCAGTGACCTCAGGGGCAGGAAATCAAGCATCCCCCTGAAGAAGCATTTCCAGAGGTTCAGTGGATGTAGGAATGTACCTCTCTGTTATCTGGGGAGGCACAGGAGATGGGATATCCCAATACCTTGGGCTCCAGCTCCAACCTGGCCCTTGGATCTGAACTCCCCAGCCCTTCTCCCAGGTGGCAGGGATCTCGTACAGTGTTCTGACAGCTGAAACAGCCTGGAAACAATGAGCTGGAAGCAATGTTTTCTCTCCTGTCCTTTTCCCATTTGGAGAACAAGATGTATCACTGAGCAGGCAGGGCCGGGGCTGTTTGCTCAGGGCCGCTGTTTAATCAGGGAGCTCTTCCCAGGGTCCCTTCCCAGCTTTGTCACACCCTGGCAGCTGGATATGATTTTCCCACATGGCTTTGGCTCAGCAGAAGGACAAGCACCCAGGAAATGTGGCTGAGGTTTGACTGGTGTAACCCATTTGCATCACAACATTTATTTTATTTTTGTTTCCAGAGTTGCTTTAATGTTTCCAGAGCTCTCTTTTGCAGGCTTTCCTGCTCTGCAGCAGTAATTCTGCTGTCTTTATTTCTGTGATGTGTACCAGGTCTTCAGCAGGACTTTCCATTTGAATGGCTGCAATTTTAAACTCATTTATCATTTTTATGGAACTTCAGAGGTATCTCATGGAAATCATTGCCAGGCAGAGCAGTGAATTTCAGTTTACATCCATTCACACATGGGTTTGCCTCAAGTTAACACCAAGAGTTGACAAGAACTGGAATACAAAACTATGTTGGCCATGCATAGCATAGTAAATGCCTGGGGAATTAGAATAACAGTAGGAAAAAATACAGGATCTGGGATATGTTGTGGTTCTTCCTCATGATAGCACATTTGTCTGTCTTTTCAACATATTTTGGGTTAGGAGGGTGCTAAAAGCTCATCAGTGGACAGACAGTGATGCTTGGCTTGTTCCAAAATAATCCCCAGTGGAGGGAATTCTGCAAGCTGTGAGTTTCTCTTCTCTTCCAACAAAAACCTTGGGTGGGTGTATAAAAGGAGGAGGCTGGATATGGGAAATGGCCCCCACAAAGGACAGCAATCAGCCAGTGCCATCCAAAAACCCTAAAAAGATTACTTGCACAGCCCCAGTTCTGTAATGTCCTAATTTGGAGTTCTGAATTATCTCTGTAGGATCACAATTAAAATAGTCAGGATAATCAGGAAAGGCAGTGTGCCTGCCCTTTTTCCTCCTCTTCCTTGCAGTGTAACATTTCAAAGGTGTTTTGTTCCCGAAACACTTGTTCCCAAAGGGAATGTGTGTCTTGGTGTTCTCCCAGGCTGTTTTGGTTAATTGCAGAGAATGTATATCCCAGGATTTCTGTCTGGTTCAGACCCCATGTGTTATGGTGCAGAAGGTTCTTTATCCGGACTGTGCACTTAATTCTGAGTGTCACTCTCAAAGAAAACACAAATAAATGCAGTTATTTTGGGTGGAAAGCAGCTTTGGCTGTAACAGGGGAGTGCCAGGTCGTGGTTTAACTCCCTCTCTGTGCAGAACAGCAGATCAATGACAATTCCACTCCACTCTCAGGCTGCTCTGGCTTAGCATAAAGCTGGTTTTTTTTTTCATCCTTTGCTCCTGCAACCATCCAGCAGCCACTAGAGAGGTGGTGGCTGTGCCATTCCTGAAAGTGTTCAAGGCCATGTTGGGCTTGGAGCAACCTGGGACAGTGGAAGGTGTCCCTGCCCATGGCAGGGGTGGAATGAGATGGGTTTTAAGGTCTCTTCCAACCCAAACCATTCTGGGGTTCTCTGGAGGAAGCAGACTTGTGCCTTCCAAAGCAGCAACTCCATCCTGCTGCTCTTCCTCTTCCCAATTAACGATGGGCTGATTTTCAAATGAATGAAATCGGTTTCTCACAGAGCCTGGTGAACAAGCTGAGCCAAAGTCACAGGGATTTGGGATTCCTGTGTGGGATTTTTTTAATCTGCTGGGATTCCCCTGTGGCCCTGCTCCCATCTGCCGTTGGATGTTCTGCACCACGAGGCCATCCCAGCCCACAGGCTCCTGCAAAGACCTGGCTGGACATCTGGACATGGATCCACAGCAGGTGAGCCTCAACTGCTGGAAAGCAGGTCAGCTGCTTTGGAATGGGCTTTTTCCTGGGAAATCCTGGAGCTGTGCTCACGCTGTGCTGCCCCAGGGCTGTGTCTCATGGTGTGTTGTCCCCAGGCCAGTTCCCTGACCCTGGGTGACAGCTGCCCAGTCTGCGAGGAGCTGGCTCCTGGGGAGAATGCCAGCAGATGGTGCTGAACATGCACAAACCGGGATGTGGAGAGGCAGGAAAACCCTTTGTCCTGTCCTTCCAGCACTGCCTGTTTGCCTGGAGTGCAGTGATGGGGCTGGAGTTGAGCTCCGTCTCTTTGGGGGATGGTCCTCTGTGCATCCTTCCAGGTGCAGGAACCTCTCACAGAGCCACCAGCTCCATCCTGGCAACTCCTTCTGTGTCCCAAGACCTTTTGCCTGGTGGAAAAATCACTTAAGAGCTTGCTTGTTTGGGTTTTTTGTTGTTGTTGTTGTTGTTGTGTTTTGTTTGGCTTGGGTATTCTTATTTTTTTAGAGTGAAAAATAAGCTGTGCTTACAGAAGCATGAGTCAGACTGGCAGTGCAAGCAATTTGCAGGATTGTTTGCTTATCAGCAACCTGAATCTGCCCCAGTGCTGGGCTCTCTCCTGCTCTTGCAAGTGTTTAGGAGTCAGATCTTACGACTTTTGCTCTGATAGTCACCCAAAACTTGCAATAATGAAGCAGCCATGACAACAGCAGAGCTTTCCTTCAGAGAGGAGTGTGTGGAGCAGCTCTGGTGTAATGTCTGTGCAGTGACTTGAGAATGTCAGGGTATTTCTGTAATTGATGATTTCCATGCAGTAATTTTGGCTGATGATTGCTTATTCCATAATATCATCCTCGCAGGGAAAGATTTCACAGCAGAGATCCTTCTGGGGACTATTAAGACTTTTTATTTTTTTTTCCCCAAAGGCTCCATGAAAATGATGCTGTTGTAACATGATCCATGCAACCACATTTATTTCTGGGACAAATAATGGAATCACAGAATGGTTGGGTTGGAGAGGGACCTTAAAACCCATCTTGTTCCACCCTTGCCATGAGCAGGGACACCTTCCACTATCTCAGGTTGTTCCAAGCCCTGTCCAGCCTGGCCTTGGACACTTCCAGGGATCCAGGGGCAGCCACAGCTTTTCTGGGCAACCAAGGCCTTGCCACCCTCAGGGGGAAGAATTTCTTCCTAATCTTCAGTCTATGGTGGGGCAACATTTCCAGCTACAGAACCGAGAAGTCGCATTTGTTTCCAAAGCACTCCCCAGTCCTTGGAGGGACTGTAAAATCATCACTGAGGAAATGACTAAATTTTTTTCATTTGTTGGTGTGTTGCATTGTCACTTTGGCGCAGGGAGAGAGGTGTGAACGGCGGGCAGAGCCTGTGCGCCAGCAGTTTTTGGCTTTATGGGGCCTCATCTTGTATCTCCTTTCCTATCTAAGGCTGATTTCTCCAGGTCAACTTTCCTGTCCCCACACACGTGATTAACTTGACCACCAACAATGGCTGATGTGACACATCCTGTTCTCTTTCACCTTCTGGAGTTGATTTGCCATAGAAAGTTGATTTGCCATCAGCCACGAAGCGTGGATGGGTAATGCCTAACCCTTTGGAGAGCCCCTTGAAGAGGGAATCATTCTTTCCTGGACACCAGTGGGACGGGAGGGAGCTGCATGACTCACTAGTGAATTCCAGAGGCTGGAGTAGATTCCCAGGGAGAAGTCTCTTCTGTTGCTTGGAAAGCCTTGGCTCTTGTGGAGTGTTTTGCCTGCAAAGGGCTGAATGCATTAGATCAATCTGACTGTGCTTGATCCCACAAATCAGCACCTGCTCGGCAAACTCCCGGAATGAGCCTTGACACGTGTTTTATTTTTGGGTGCAGAATGAGGGAGCCATTCATCTCGAGCTGATTTGCAAGGATAAACTGGAGTGGGAGAACAGCACTGACTCAGCTCAGCATTCCTGGGATGAGTTCAGCACTAACCCCTATTAATGATTTAGCTCAACCATTGAAAACGTGGGAAATCAGGAGCTGAGGAGAATTCAGATGTCCTGGCTGACTTCAATCTCCAGGCATGAAATGTCACCTCTGTTTTGAATATTTTTTCTCTTTATTGGTGGCAATGGACAAGTGTACACGCGGTTGGTTTAAGCATTCCTTGATCTGATCCCCTTCTGTCAAGGATGCATCTTCCTTGCTTCAACCTCCCCTGCTCTCTGGGACGTGTATCCGGAAGGACAAATCCTGCTATGGATCTGGCGTGGCTGTTTTTGTTTCTGGCAGGCATGGTGAGGCCCTGGCATAGGTTTCCCAGAGAAGTTGTGGCTGCCCCGTCCCTGCAAATATTCAAGGCTCAGTTGGACAGGACTTGGGGCATCCTGGTTTAGTGGAAGGTGTCCCTGCCCATGGCAGGGGGTTGGAACAAAATGGGCTTTAAGGGCCCTTCCAAGCCAAACCATGCTGGAATGTCTATGGATTCCTCTAGCAACTTGTCTGGCACCACTGGGAATTGTGGGAATTGCCCGATTTTATTGCAGCTCTGAGTTGTGTCCAACTTGCTGCTTCTCAAGTGCTTTGTTGAGAAGAGTGTAGGTGGCCTCAGGAAGGAAATCAGAGGTTGCCTTTGGCCTGGAGAGTGGCATCTCTTCCTGGGGAGAGGAGGGAGACTGAGGCTTCTTCCCAGGCATGAGAGGGAATCTTGGCTGCAGGACTTTTTGGGAATATACGGTGGTGCAGGGAGGAGGATCGCTGGCAGGGTGTCCTTGCAGTCTAGAGAAGAGCAGTGGGACTGGCATCAACCAAGGCACGGATCCACAGCCAGGTGCTCCAGAGCCAGTCTGTTCCTCCCCCAGAAGCAACTCTGTGTTCCCCCAGGGTAACAGATTTCCACACGTCCGTGTTTTAGATCCCCCGGGATTGCAGCACTCGAGATGATCGCTTGCTGCCATGTGCATTCTGCTAGCCACTCACGAGCAGGGTGGTGGTTTATTTTCTGGATTTTAAAGGGTGTTTATGCACTGGAGGATTCAAAATGAATAATTCTGGCTGCTCTGAAGCAATTATCTTCTTTCAGCAAGCAGCCTTCAAAGAAAATGTTGCTGCAGACAAGCCATTAGGGAAGCAGATGAAATACTCTGGTACTCAGATAGCTGTGAAGGGACCAGTCCCACAATTCCTGATCCCATGCAGCCCCTTCCACATGGAAATCAAGTTTTCCTTTAAAATTAGCCATCAGGGGTCAAGAGATGCCATTTGTGCCTTTCTGAAGTGGCTGGGGTACACAGGAAGCTCTCCTTGAAGTAGGGCTCCAAGGCTTGTTGGTAGAAATGCACCTGGATACATCCAATGGGAGCTGCTGATGCCAAGTGGAGAGCTGCCTCTGTTTTCCATGGTGTTCCAATTTCCCACCCCAAATTTAGGCCCAACCTTAAAAAGGGACATGATTTTTCCCCCAAATGGTGTGTATGAGTGTGAAGAGTGACAGGGCTGTGGGATGGAGAGGATTGTGCCTGCTGGCTCTGGAGAGGTGGATTTCCCTGCCCATGCCTCAGGAGGGATATTGAGGCATTATGCAGCTGAGTGGGTTTATAAAAAAGCCCAAAAAACACCAACAAAAAAAGCTGTTTAAAGCTTTGATGTGCCTTGCCTGTCCTTCCACCCAGCTTTGTACATCTGTTTTGCTGCAGGGCCGAGCTCTGATCCTCCATGGACGCTCAGGACTGGGTTTCTTTCCATCCTGGCTCCAGCTGTGCTGCCAAATCCAACTGTATTTGGCCTGTCTGGGCTGCCATGACCTATTAGAGTCAGGATGAACACTGCTGTGATGCCTCCAGCCTGGCTGCTGGGGCAGTGGCTGCTGTGGTGGCTCAGGTGGCAGACACAGCTCTGTGGGTGCAGAGTCACAGCCAGGAGTACCAGACACTCCGTGTTTAGCGTGAGTTATTCCCTGTGGACAACATCCGCTCTGAGCAAAAGGAGTTTGCTTTTAATTCTGTGTGAGATGCACCTCACAGCTGGCTGCAAAATAAGTTATGCCTGGTACTTGGAGAGGAAACACAGTTGGAAGTGTCCACGGCCAGGTTGGATGGGTCTTGGAGCAAACTGGGATAGTGGAAGGTGTCCCTGGCCATGGCAGGGGGTGGAATGGGATGAGCTTTTAAACCCCTTCCAGCCCAAACTGTTCTATGATTCTACTCCCCTGAAGGTGCTGTTGGACAGGTTGCTGTCTCCTACCCCATGTCCCACAGCAACAGGCTCTCCTAAAAACATGTCCCCATCTTTCATGTGCTCCCACAGCCGGTGTGAAGATGCCAGCACTGAGGGCCACCCAGCTGTGCTTCTCTCACCTGGCTCTGGAGGTACAACTTGCAAGCCCTCCTGACAAGAGACAGGAGCATCCATTACATGGGGATTTGATCCCAAATTCTTTCTGGGGACAGATGTGGGGCACAGTTTGACAGCAATAGCCTGGCTCTGTTAGTGTGACACAGCGAAGAGGAACCGTTCAGGGCCTGGCTTGAGTGTTTAAAACACATTTGGAAGAGGATTTGTGATTTATGATGAAGCTGCACAGCCCAGTGTGACTGCAGGATTTGGCTGCCTCTCTATGTACTCATCTCTTGGGTTTCTTTGTAACTTCTGCATGTTTTATTTCACGTTCCAGCTTCCCCTGTTGAGCCTGGCAGTCTGGAAACAAGACTCTGAGAGGGCCTGGCTAACCAGAGTCAATTGGTGCCATTCCTGGGTCACTTTGAATATTCTGCTGGTCATTACACTTTACTACAGCCCTCCAACTAGGTCTGAGCTTGCAGCAGCCTGTGAGGGTGGGATATTCCCTTCCTTGGGTTTGGAATGAGGAATGAGCCCATCTCTGTGCACGTGACCACTGTGAAGGCTGAACTCCCGGACTCCTTTGGCTCATTCTGCCTCTCCCTGAGTCACGTCCTTGTTTTGGCAATCTCCCTGTCTGGTTATCCAGCCTGAAATTCTCAGGGGCCAACTGCTCCTAATGGAGATCAAGAATCTGGGTCACTGCTCATGGGCTGAAGGGTGGAATTAAGCAGCACTTGTTTGATAAGCTTGCTCCCTGTAATGAGAAAACATCCTGGTGTGATGCAAAAGGTGCCTTTGAAGCCTCAAGAGATTGTGAAGAAAGGAAAAATAGAGAGGGGGAAAAAATCTAATCCTAAATTTAATTGGCGTGAAAGAGATGCCTTTTGTGTGTGAGGATTCCGTGCCAGCATGGTGGCTGTGCTGGGATTGCTGCAGGACTGAGTGACACTGGCTCCGCGTTCCCTTTGCCATCGGCCCCGGGCGAGTGTCACTCCCCTCTCATTCTGCAGATCAGAATTTTCCTCGGGGATTGGATCATATTTCAGCACCAAGGCTCTCAAAGTGCATTGATGACAATTTGCCTGCAAACTGACATGGCCTTGTCAGCAGAAGGAGCGCCACGGGTTGAAGCGGTTTTCTGCCTGTCTGTGGGTCCCAGTGCATGGAATCCTAGAATGTTTTGGGTTGGAATGGTTCTTAAAATCCCTCTCATTCCACCCCTGCCATGGGCAGGGACATCTTCCACTATCCCAGGCTGCTCCATGCCCCAGTGTCCATCCTGGCCTTGGACACTGCCAGGGATCCAGGAGCAGCCAGAGCTCCTTTGGGCACCCTGTGCCAGGGCCTCCCCACCCTCACAGGGAAGAATTCCTTCTCAATATCCCATCCATCCCTGCCCTCTGGCACTGCCACTCTCCTTGCCCAAGATCCAGGTTGGCCAGCAGGCCTTTTGACTGTTCATTAGAGTCAACATCCTCCAGACTGAGCTCTTGAAATCTCTCCCATTCTTGTTTCATTGTGATAGTTGAGAGTTTCAGGTAAGTTAAATGCACCTTTTCAAAAGTTTCGAGCAGTGCTTTGTAGAGAGGAATGAATAAGCAATGTGCAGTGTGAGTTCACCAAAGTTCATAAAATATTTGCAATTCCCCCATTGTCCCTGGAGTTAACACTGACTCAGGAACCTGAACCAGAGGCCAGGTTTTAAAAGCTTTTGTGTTTACAAAAAACAGTACTTGTCTTTGGTCATCATATCCGACAGCTGAATTGTTTTACCAGTGGGAAAAAGTGCAATTTTTATAGCCAGATATAGCAAATGTGAACTCTGACCATAGGCAGGGCAGCCTTAAGGTACCAGAAGTTTTATTCCTGGGTTTTAAGTCAAGAGGAGTTATGCAGGTGAGCGGGTTCTAAGACTGCCTGGTGTAGAAGCAGATGTGGTTCTTTAGGGGAAAGGTGACTGAATGCAGGCGGCGGAGCTGATGTGGAAAACTGAGAGGAAGAAGTGAACACCTGTGTGTGCAGTTCCTGACTCCGCTGGTGGACAGAGCTGGGCACAGTGTCTGCTGATGCTGCCACCAGCATCCCTCACCACCACCTCCTGGGCCAAGGAAATGACACGGCTGCAGCTCCTGCCAACATTTTAGGTTGCCCTGGCCAACTTTAGCCCTGGTTTACTTTCTGTGTCTGAGTTCAGCTTCCATGAGTTCATTTATGCACAATTCTAGTGAGCGTTGCACCTTCTTACGTGGAGTTTTCTGTGTGTTTTACCAGGAGACACTGCAGGCTGCACCTGTAAGCAGCACTCTGTAAAATCCAGTTTTTGAAGGTAGGGGAAGAGGTGCACATCTTGATTGAACATCTGTTTAATTGTTGTCTGCTGGCAGAGGGCTGGGCTTGGGTACAGGACCTCAGCTCTTTACAGGGGTGCTGTGAGGGGTCCCTGTGTGACTCTCTGTGCATGTTCCCTTATCACTGTGGGGCAGCTGGGCCCAAATCAAGACCACCCTGCTGCAGTGGGAGGTCTCTGAGATACCTCTACAGCATCTCCTCTTCTCCCTCAGCGATGGATGTCTCCTTGTGGGACTAACAGGCTGGGCATCCCTTGGCCAAGCATAAATCCCTTTTCCTTCCCTCTGCGCCAGCAGCTCTCACCAGCCAGGCCCTCTGCCACTGCTGCTGCCCACCAGGAAGGCCCTCACTGCCTTTCTGCTCCAGCAGTTTCAAACAAAAAGCCCTCTGTGTTTGTCTCATGTCTTAATTTTAACAAAAGCATGTTTTGCCCGTGCTGCAGTCAGGGGACGA
Source organism: Orthonyx spaldingii (assembly GCA_013397795.1). Lineage (NCBI taxonomy): Eukaryota > Metazoa > Chordata > Aves > Passeriformes > Orthonychidae > Orthonyx > Orthonyx spaldingii. The sequence goes on from VZTJ01000770.1 coordinate 72,010, forward strand.
GGGAAGAGCAGGCACAATAAGGGCAAATGGGCCAGGTCGTCCCTCCAGCACCGCATTTAAGCGCGATAAATAAACAGAGGTTGGTAAATGCTTGACGCATCTCCGGAGGAGGCTTCCCCTCCTGCAGATCCAGGGAGGCAGCTGAGGGGACGGGAAACATTCCCAGCGGTGCTCACAAGCCTTAAATGCTCACAGCAGTGGCACTTCTGGCCTTAAATGCAGCTCTTGCTAATGAGATGGAGCCCGGCCTCCCTCAACGGGGTTTTTTCTCTGTGATGCTGTTTGAGATTAATGATAAGGTCTGATTGTCCTCACTGGGGGTGGTGCATGGTCTAATCAAGCCTGTTCTTATTAAGAGTGATGTTGGTAAGCCAACTCCTACTCGAGCATCAGCAAGAATTTCTAGGAAATTGGTGCAAAAGCTGAGTGGACTTGGAAGTTTTGTGACTTCTGAGGTGCTCTGAGACAGTGAAATCCTCAGATGATGAGTAGCAGGCCTGTATTTTTCACTAAAAGTCATGTTTACTTTTGTGAGGCTTTTTGCCTGGCTTAAAATCAATTCAGCTGAGCTGATTTTTAAAGCCAGGCAGGACGACAGGGCAGCTGCCTTTGGGGAGGCTTGAAGGTAAAAATCACAGAACCATTAAGGCTGAAAAAGCCCTCTAAGATCACAGACTCCAACCACTGACCCGGCACTGCCAAGCCCAGCATTAAACCACGTCACCAGGACTTTCAGCATGGATCTGCTTTCAAAACACCTGGAACTGGCCAGGACCAGAGGATATTTTGGGTTTTTTCTTGTGGAATTTGATCTCTTATCAGTGCTTCAGTAGGATTAGGTAATTTACTCCCAGGTGTTTACTGGGGTAAACTTCTCAAGGAAAATGAAATATAGGTGATTTGATGTTACAGCAGATCACTTAAAATTTTACATCAATTGTTGAGCCATAAAGTGCTGCTTCACTGTTAGACCCCATACTTGTGAGCTCTGTCATCAATGAGGGATGCTGGAATTGGATCCTTCAGATGGATGGATAATCCTTCCCAACTCCAAGCACGTTGTCCCAGGCCTTTCCCACTGACACGAGGGAGTTGCCATGTGAAGAGGAGACAAGTGGCTCCTGCTTGACAAAAGCAGAACAGGCATTTCCATCCTGAAGGTATTGACTGGAATTGTGGCCTGGGCTCTGACCTGCTGCAGGTTTCTGTGTCTTGGGGAAAGAGCCTGAAATCCCACATGGACTCCTCAGCTTCCACATCTTCCTGCTTGGGAACCCAAGGACACAATATGGGGTGGGGTAGGAAGAGTATTTTGTGGCTGGGAAAATCTCTGCTCTGATGCTTCCTAGTTCTCCCTGAGGAACTAGTGTCAAGGCATGGATAGATTTGCTGCTGGAAGCTGGATGAGTGGGACAAACCTTGAGAAACTCCCCATGGCTCTTCCCATCCTTCGTAAAATAGGGATGCTCCAGGATCCATCTCTGCACTGAGGTGGTTCATGTTCAGCAGCATCTGGGAACCTACAGGTGACTTGGCTTTGGAGCTGTGAGGTTTTCTGGGCTGCTGTGCTGAGCTCCTGTGTCCATGTCCTGTCCATGGATGCTTCTCCATGGTTCGTGGGAATTCGATGGCATTACTATGGTAGTGTGAATTTTAGGTGGTCCAAGGACAGCTCAGACTTAGACATTTCTTTTTTTATCTTGAGGCAGCCAGTGAGCCACCATCCTCCTGGGCTGGAACAGCAGCTCAGGGACACATCAAGCCAAAAAAAATCTTGTATTGGAGTAAAGAGTGGGCTAGGTTTGATGTGAGCTTTTTAAGTAAAACCACTTCAAATGGTGCTGGGGAAAAAAAAAACAAAAAAACCCCCTATTAACATCTCCTTGCCAGTTTGAAATTATGGACTTTATGCTGGAGACCAGGCTCTCAGACCACCCTTTTCTATTTATTGCCCATAGCAATTTCCTTGGCCTTCAGGAGCTTCCGAGTAATCTGAACACTGTAATTACCCTGGAGGTTACCAAGGCACTTTCTCCACCCCACTGAAAACTCTTCTAGAGTTTCTGCTGTAACTAAAGCTTCTCTTGTAAAGGGCAGGGAAAAAATGCTTTCATAGGTGTTCACCATGGTTATGTGTGAATGACAGCTGTGAATTTGGTGCCTGAAAGAGAGCCAGGCAAATTGTATCTTTATGGGGAGCTTTGTATCTTTTTTTCTGCCTTCCTTCCAGCCCTTTTATTCCCAGAGTATTCCCATGTGACAGGAGTAGTCTTGCCCCACCCCTGGAAGTGTCCCAGGCCAGGTTGGATGGGGCTTGGAGCAACCTGGATTAGTGGAAGGTGTCCCTTGGCAAGGGGTGGGATGAGATGGATTTTAGATCCCTTCCCACCTAAACTGTTCTGGGATTCATTGATTCCTTATGCCAAAAGCATTTCTGCACCATTACAGCTGTAAATTATTCCTCAGCTGAGCATGTCAGTTCTGTGCTTACCATTCATGCCAGATTTGGGAGCATCCCAGCATCTGCATGTCATGGAAGAACCCGAGCAGAGTTTGCTGTAGCTCATAGCCAGGCAGTGAAAATGTTTCTTTCGTCAGCTCCAGGGCAGGTTTAGATTGCACGGGAGGAAAAATGTCTTCACTGAAAAGGTGGCCAGGCCTTGGAATAGGCTGCCCAGGGCAGTGGTGGAGTCACCATCCCTGGTGAGGGAGTCCAAAAAATTTCACTTGGTGTTCTGCTCTCTGTAGGTAACGCTGCACACACAGATGGAGCCTGGAGCAGGCCACGGGCTTGTGAACACACTGAGGGGCCTTCTGAGAAAGGACTGAGTGTCCCAGGTGGAAACCTGGGAGTGCAGCTGTGCATGGAGACGCAGAAACCAACATTTTTGAACCCCTGGCTGCTGAGGAGGCAATCTGAGGGCCTGTGGCTGAAATGCAGGTCAGACCCTGCTGAGTACAGAGAGCACCGATGGCCCCGCGGGTTTTGGGGGAACGTGAGCTGAGTGCAGCTGCCCTTGTCCAAAGCAGAAAGGTGCCTTCATCCTCAGCCAAAGGCAACTGGCTCCCCTGCCTGCCAGGAGGTCTCGTGGAGCCGATAACTTCCCGACGCTGGGGCACATCTGCTCCGCTTCCTCGGGCGGGCGGACGCATCAAAGCCTGGGCTGGGCCGGCTCCGCACTCGGGCACACGTGGGATGAATTAGGGGGTGAATTAGTGGGAATGAGTGTGTGCAATTAGGTGGCCAGCACGTCCCTGCAGCACAGGGTGCAGCTGCCTCTGCTGTGCTGCTGCTCCAGAGGGGAAAGTGTGTTTTTTCCTTTCCTTTGCAGCTTCTGAGAGTTGTTTTGGTGGCGATTCAACCCATCAGGCAGGGAACAAAGTTAATCTAAAGGGGAGCTTGGTGGGGAGGGAGACCACATCTCATTAAAAGTCAGCTGGAAAAAAACTCCAGGATTACACACATATTTTGCAGAGCAGCTTCTTGTGTTGCTCAGCCTGTTGGAAGCTAAAGCACAGGCAAAGATTTCCCTCAGCCACAGAGGGAAGGGATGATCTTGTAAAGTACCCAGAGCTGGGCTCTGCACCTCTGTGAACACCTCAGAGCTCCTTGGAGGCTGATCAACTCCATCCTTCCTGGTACTTGACCCTCATTAGAAATTATTTGGGATGGTGGAAGGGCAGGAGCCAGTGTGAAGCCTGATTTAACAGCTTCCCTAAGAAAGGCTTCCAGGGAAGGGGTGAGGCCTGTGCTCCTGGGCATAAGGGAGGCAGGGAGGGCAGAGAGCACCTCTGTGCTACTGTGTCTTGCTCCTGTGGTACCACACTGGGAAGACAGCAGCACAAAAATTCAGATGGCAGCCTGAATGCAAAGGCTGCCATCAGCACAGACCAAGCAGGGCAAGCTTCAAATAGAAAGGGGAATTTTTATTTCATTCATTGCTCCGAAACCTTCTCTTCCACTTTCCTGGGTGGAAATGTATGCATTCAGCAGTGGGAGATTGGTGACACAGGCTGGCAGGAAATCTCATGAACCAATTCTCTCTACCTTTCTAGATTCCTGTGAAGTTTTAGGTCCTCACCTTTTATCCCAGTCCAAAGCCGTGCTCCAGCACTGGAGTTGAGAGCAGAGGTGCCATCCTATAATGGTTTGTGCTGTGCTTTCCTGCCACAGGTGAGAGACTTGGGTTGGAAGGAACCCAAAACACCATCTCATTCCAACCCCCTGCCATGGGCAGGGACACCTCTCACTATCCCAGGTTGCTCCAAGCCCTGTTCTGGCCAGGCCTGGAACACTTCCAGGGGTGAGGAATCCATGGCTTCTCTGGGTCAGGACCTCTCCACCCTCACAGGGAACAATTTCTTCCCAATATCTCATCTAACCTTGCCCTCTGGCAGTGAGAAGGCATTCCCTGTGTCCTGTCACTCCATCCTTTGTCCCAAGTTCCTCTCCAGTTCTCCTGGAGCCCCTTTAGGCACTGGAAGGGGCTCTGAGCTCTCCCTGGATCCTTCTCTTCTCCAGGTGAACACATCCAGTCTCAGCCTGGCTCCAGAGCAGAGGGGCTTCAGCTGTTGGAGCATCTTTGTGGCCCTCATCTTCCTGCTGGAGGCAAGCTCCACTCAGTCCCTTGAGCTGGGTTGGAAAGAGCCTTCTAAGTGCCTGGGTTACTCCTTGGGCTAAATGGGACGTGTAGAGATCTAACCCATCTTGGGAGTTTGTCGGGTCCTGGGTTGCTGTGTGGGACCTGGGTGAGTCAGGGTTAAGGTCTCCTACCTTTGGTGCTGTGCTGCTGCTGTGGCTCAGCTCCCTTTCCTGGCTGATTTATGTCTTAGGGTTCAGACTGCCTTTGAGATCTTTGGGTAGAAAAAGTGTCCTTCTGTTATTCATTTCTCGAAAACGTGAAGTTGTGGGCAGGGATTAAGTTGTGCTTAGATACAGGCAGCGCTTTTGTGGAGAGCTGGAGCCATCTGCTCTGCAGACCAGATTCCAAGGTCCCCCCACATTCCTCCCATCCTTGGCTGAGCCAGCCAAAGCAGCAGAGAAGACCCTCCTCAGTGCCCCTCTGCTTCCAGCCCCAGGCACAGGAGAAAAATCCCATAATAAATACCCAGCTGGGCAACCAACAGCCCTCTCCCTGTATTAAAAACCTTTAAGCAGTGCCCGACACTTCGTCTCCCAGCAATGCAGAGAAAAAGGTGAAGTCACTAAGGAATGACATTTATACTGAGAGAGAGAAAAGAAAATGACTCATTCCCTACAGCCTAGGGGCAAATTCAGTGGCTTCTGCATCTCAGACGGCTCTGTTGGTTAACTTGAAAAGAATCCCTTTAAATTCCCATTCCCTTTTTCAATACACTGCTTCTCCTCTGCTGATTGACTCATTTCCTGGAAATCTCTGAGCAAATGCAGCCTTCCTGGCTCTGTGTATCCAGGACTATTGTGTGCTGGAAGTGTGTTTCACCTGCACATGGTGGGGTGGGAGAGGTTCTTCATCACCAGCCTTGAAAAAGGGGTGCTCGAACCTGTCTGGGTCACTCCAAGGAGAAATGGGTGTGGTCTGTGGCTCTCCCTTTGGGTTTTGGGGTAGGTTTGTGTTTTCAAAGCTCTCTAATGGACTTCGAGGTTTGTTTAGGAGAGTGGGATAGAGGTGGGATGCTGTAGTTTTGTCCTGGATGCAAGGAAATAGTTTCAGTTCAATGTAAGAAAAGGACTGAGACAAGCTCATGCTGTAAAGATGACCGGAGCCTCTGCAGCCATGGAATTCCTGCCTAATTTTTCCATCAAAGCTCACTCACTTGATAGTTAGGGCTGCAGAGGATGTAGCAGCAGCTGTATTGAAAAATGAAGTTTATTATATTGCAAGGTCTCAGTTGCACCTGGATTTGGTGGCAGATTTCCATTTTGTGTGAGAAAGGAGCAGCTTGGATTTCCTTCCACTGTGCAGATGAGATTAAGGCTGCCCAAGAATGAACTGGAGACCCCAAACCTTTTGCATTAAGAATGGACTCATTGGAGGAGAAATTCTGTGTAAAGGTGGGATTCTGGAGATAAAGAGAGGCAGAACTGGGAGTTTGGGCTGACACCATTTCTGCATGTTACCCTGTGGATGGGTGCTCCTTGCAGGATGCAGCCATTCCCCTTCTCCAAGCTCACAGCCAAAAGCAGTTGGTTTCTGATGCAGGGAATGACACAGGATGTTTAGATGTGGGATACAGATGATCCCTCACGCTGCAGGATTCCATTTCAAGCTGTCACAGAAGCCACATGGTGATGAAATAGCTCCAGTTTGGAGATGCCTCCTCCCAACTGGGGTAAATCAGCCTGGATTCCTCCAAAGCTGTGATGACTGAGAACAGCTTAGGTCTTCTTGGCTTGTGGTTTGTGTGCTGCTTGCTTTGTACAGGGAAAAATGGGAAAAAAATATATTGGAGGGAAAATGTGCTCTGCAACTATGGAGAAACCCCTCTGCCAGGAGTTCTCGTGCTGCTGAACAAGAGCAGGGGACTTTTGGGTGAGGTGTGTGCCTCACCCAAGCCATAGGATGCTGCTGGCTGTGCCCCCCCTCCCAGTCCAGCTCATCTTGGTTTAGGTTTAGATTGGATTTTAGGAAAAAGTTCTTAATGGCAACAAGTTGTCTGGCCCTGGCACAGCTGTCCAGGGTAATGGTGAAGTCCCCATCCCTGGAGGGATTTACAAGCCGTGTGGGTGTGGCACTTGGAGATGTGGGTTAGTGGTGCACTTGGCAGTGCTGGGGGAATGGTTGGACTCGATGACCTTGGAGGGCTTTTCCAACCTAAATGATGCCAAGATTGATCCCTCATCCTCCTCTGAGCTGCAGACTGGAGAACTGCAGCCCAGTGTGGTGCTCTTGGTGCAGTGCTAATGTGAATCAAGAGCAGTAGGAATCTCTTTATAGTGAAAAACCTTCGTTTCATGGCCTGCCTGCAGAAACCCTGAGCCTCCCAGCCTGTGCTTCCCCTCCTGCTTCTCCCCATTCCTGCCCTCACCTCCCTCCTTCTCTCTCCCTGCTGAGGTGAAGCCACTCCAGTGTAAATCTATTAAAATATTAATGCAGAAGTCTGAAGCCCTGCACTAAAAAGCGTGGCCCTGAGAGAGATCATCTGTCTGCAGAGAGTTAAATCAATACCCTGCTGAATCACTCTGCAAATTGCATTGGTGGCTGGGGTGAGGGAGCCCCGTGCAGCTGCTGGGATCTCTCAATCCCTTCTGATGCTGGAGCAGGCCGTGCCCATCTGCAGCTGCCCGGCTGTTCTGGGGGGCACCACGCTGGGAGAAGAGCCAGGAGAGCCCCAGGCCTGTGCTCTGACCCAGAGCTGGATGGCAGCCCTGTTTCTGGCTCTGCTGTGGGAAAGGCAACCTTTCCAACCCTTCCTGATGGTTTCATGCAGCTGCACAGCCCCTCTGGGTCTGTACAGTGGGTCCCCCTTCTTGGTCGTTCCCTGGTATCCCCCTCTGCTGCTGCAACATCCTCAGTGAGGCCAAGCCTCGCGCTCGTTGTCTCCATTTCCTCATCTCCAGACTTCCAGGTCTTCTGGGCAGCCCCACAGTGATGGGGCATCGGAATTTTTTAGCTCCCCAGGCATTTCCAGGCTGTTACCTCCTTTAATCATGACTTGGCTGAGCAAGGCTTGTTGAACCCCGTGACTCCCCCCACAGAAATCAATCCCTCAAGACCCGTGTTGTTAATCAGATTGGAGCTCGCTCTGGGTTTCAGCTTTTCTGGGAATGGCCTGCCATGAGCTCAATGAGATCCAGATGCAGGTCCCATGGAGAGGAAGGATTCCTTCCCTGCCCCACGTGCTGGGGTCTCAAGGCCTCTTGCCTTGCTGTGTGACACATCCAGGCCCATCCATCAATGTGTCCTGCGGAGCAGAAGGGATGCTCGGAGCTGGTTCAAAGGGAAGGGATGCTCTGCCTCGTGCAGCTGAGCAGCAGAAGGCACAGCAAGGGTTTCCCTGGCTGAGGTTGCTGCTTGGAGGTCTTGAAAGCAACACGTGGGGCTGCTTGTCTGCACCTAGAACAGGCTCCCCAGGGAATGGTCACAGTCCTGAGGCTGTCAGAGCTTCAGGAGCTTTTGGACAACGCTCTCAGGGATGCACAGGGTAGGATTGTTGGGATGTCTGTGCAGGGCCAGGGGTTGGACTTGATGCTTGTGGGTCCCTTCCAGCTCAGGACTGCCGTGGCTGACCAGGTGTAACCTGTGCCTTGAGCCCAGCTAAGCTGGGATGGTGGCATTGAGGGATAGGGAAGTCCCAAGTTTTTCCTCTCCCTTGGAGAAAAGCAGCCTAACTAAAGCTTCCTAACACCTAACTAATTTTCACTGATTCCCCACAAATAATTATCAGTGGTGCAGAGGGCTGTTAACTTATTCCCTGCTCCAAGGCCTGTGAGTAGGAGCCTCTCTGCTCCCTTCAGCCAGACATCAGAATTGGAGCATGGATTTAGTATCTGGAGACATGGATCTTCTCACCACACAACCTGATTTTCTAAACACAACCATTCATCTCACTCTGTCATAGTTCACCCTGCTATTCGTACTCCAGCTGTCTAAGCTCCCCCATTTCTGTTTCCAGGGGTGCTTCAGGAAGGGATAAATTATCCCACTGTTTTGTTGCATCAGGAGTTTTATTCCTCCATCCTGGGAGTTTGCTTTCATCTGCCTCTCGTAACAGGACTCACTGCAGGTCTGAAATCCCTCTTTCGTGTCCCTGCACTAAAACCTTCCTTGCAGCCCAGCTTCAGGCAGTGAGCCAAAAACCTCAATTAATTGTTGTTTGGGTTTGGTTTTTTTTCCAAAAAATTGAGAGGTTTTTTTCCAACTTCTGAAAATTCAAGTAACTCCTGTTCCTGAGGATGCTGGGCTTGCATGGGGGAGCAGAGAGGCATCTTTCACTGTTCTGTTTGTGTGAACACATTGCAGATGAGCAAAGACTGGGGGCAGTTTGCAGTGCAGAGTTGATCCAAGAAGGCTGCTAGGTCCTTCCCAAGCCCTGGCTTCCTCACTGTTGACTCTTGTCAAGAATTTGTCCCGCTCACTCTGCAAAAACAGGATGGATACCACCCCAAAACTTTTTTTTCTGGGCTATTAATCTTTCCTAATTAGAGAAAGGTTTTGAATTGCCTTCCAAAACCTGGCTTCATGTCCAGAGGCTGAAAGAGCAAAGCCAGACCTGGAGTTCTGGGAATCTCCTCACTGCCAGGGTGGGGAGGCAGTAGGGATCTGAGGTTGATCTAGTTGATCCAGAATCCCTTTAAACTGGATCTAAAAATGTGCCTGTGTGCATTATGGGGCAAGGTTAGGAGGTTGAGGAGAGGCTGAGGGTGCTGGGAAAGGGGCTCAGCCTGGAGAAAAGGAGGCTCAGGGGGGCCCTTGTGGCTCTGCACAACTCCCTGACAGGAGGGGACAGCGGGGGGGGTCGGGCTCTGCTCCCAGGGAACAGGGACAGCAGGAGAGGGAACGGCCTCAGGCTGGGCCAGGAGAGGTTTAGATTGGGTATCAGGAGGAATTTCTTCATGGAAAGGGTGGTCAGGCCTTGAAAGGGACTGTTCAGGGCAATAGTGGAGTCTCCATCCCTGGAGGTGCTTAGAAGGCACATGGATGTTGCTGTGGGGACATGGTTTTGTGGTGGCCTTGGCAGTGCTGGGTGAACAGTTGGACTTGGTTATCTCGGAGGTCTTCCAACATAAACATAATTCTGTGATTCTTCACTGGTTTAAAAGAAAAGCGTAACTTGTGTCACGATGTGTTTCTAAGCACAGGACAATCGTTTTCCAGCTCTGCTGGTGCTAGGAAGTACCTGGGCTCCCTGCTACACCTGAGACCTCTCTGGGCTGTGCTGATTTAAATGGGGGTCTCGCTCTCCTGGGAAGTCAGCGTGGCATGAACCAGCTGCCTCCTCACCCGCCTGGGCATCGCCCGCCTTCCCTCAGCCCCTGTGCAGACACTTCCCTGGCAGCACAGCCACGCTCCCACGAGGATGCCTGTCAGTGTGAGTGTCTTTGCTGTCTCCTCGGATTAGGCAGCCGAGGACAGGAGCTGGATGAAGACAGCCTGCTGGCAGAGGGGCCGACTGAGCTGGCTCACCCTGCTTTTGGAGCTGCAGCTTCCTGGGATGGCCCTGAGCCCTGGAGATTTTCCATCCCTGTTCCCTATGGGTCTCACTAGCCTAGAGCCTGTGACAAGCCCAGCCATGGCCACTGTAGGGGACCAGGGCTCTCTGCCACTGGTTTCCTGCCTGGCAGGGGAAGAGGTGGCTGCCACCAACAGGGAAAATCCCCTCTGCCATAATCTCACACCTCCCTGGCTGCCCTAACAAAGCCCGTGCTCAGGGGAGCACAAACCCACCCCTTCCTGGGGTTGCTTGGACTTGCTTTCTTCAGTTCCTTCTTTGTTTTTCATTCCTGAGCTGTAACACAGGCAAGAAAGGAACTCGAATCAGGATCCCTGGAGGCAAGGAAGCTATTGTCCTAAAAACAAAGAAACTTTTCCTCACATGCACCAGCAACAATGGGAAGTGCCCCAGAGCCTTTACTTCATCCTGGACTGGGCTTCCTGATGTTTTCCAGAATGCTTATCTGGTCTGGTTTAGTCAGAAATGGCAAACTAGGTATTCCCTCTCACCAATCCTAAAAAAAAGTGGTGCTGCTGCTTGACCATGGAGCAAGCTGGAGCAGGAAAGCAGAGATGGTGCAGCAGGTTTCTGTTCAACAGGTGAGAAATGGTGCCACAATCTCCTGGATTACGGAGGAATCTTTCAGGACTTCCCTCTGCCCTCACCAGCATCTTCAGAAGTTGCTGTGTTCCATATTTTGGGGGGAGAAGAGCAGAAGGAAAGGAACGATGTTGGCAAATGGATTAAAATCCCAGTGGGATGGTTTTCCATGCAGTGTCACCTACTCAACTTCTCCCTCTGTACCTCAGACTGGCCCAAGGGGTACATGGAGATGCCCAGGGGACTGGAGAACACCTTCACGTGGCAGCAGACACAGGCTCAGAGCTGCTGGAAGCCTCCTGAGATGGGGCAGAGTCAGAACTGAAAATGGACACAGACATTGCCACCGCCTGCTCACGTTTTCCCAGCAATCCCAAACTGAAGAGGAGTTTGTTGGGTTTTTTTTCTTTCCTATGAGGTATTGGCATTTCTCCAAGCATGGAGGGACCAGATGGAGCAGTAACACAGCTAAAACTGTGGGGAGGGAGGAGGGGAAGGGAATATCTGTTAAGGAGCTGGCTTGAAAATAAGATCATGGAAACCAGCTGTTGCTTCAAGAAAGGGTTTTGTTGCTGATTCTGGAAAAGGACAGAACAGGGGCTGATGTGAGAAACCAGCCCTGAAGACCAGATGTGTTTGGGCTGCATTTTGGGAGGTTGGGAGGGAGGTCAAATGCAGAGACACTGAGCAGTGTATAGGAGGATCTCTCTGCTGCACAGCACAACAGCTCGCTGGCTTTCTCTTTTGGGCTGGTTTTGGGGGGCCCAGAGAGGCAACACCTTCACCTCTGAAACCTCCAGCATTCAGGATCACAAATTCCTCCTGACACATCTTCCCTGATGTGTTACTAGGGCTGCCTCCCCTGTGGATCTGTTCCCTGTGATGCAAATCTGGGAAGACACATCCTTAGGTAATCATTTATATAAGTGACCCACCGTGGGTTTGTGTCGAGGTTTCACAGCTCTGATGGCATCTCTGACCCATGGCAAACATCCCACTTATCCCCTGGTCTAACATCCTGCTGTGGACACTGCCTCGCCCTCCTTGAAGGAGCTCTGCCTCCCATTTTTCTGGTCAGGTGCTTGATTTTCTGGATTGCCATGGAGATGGAGGCCAGTGTGACAGGCGTCAGGCAAACAACATGAGACAGGCTCTGTCCTGAGGGACTCGGGATAAACTTGGCACGGCGGCCCTCTGAAAGGCATCCCGGGCACAGAATTCCCGTTAACACCATCCAATGGTGCTGCTGTGTAGTGCTTTGAAAACTGATCTCACCCTTAGGAGTGGGTTTGAGAGGGGGCAGGGACAAAAATCAGCCAGGATTAGGGCACAGAGAGAGGCATCGCTGCTCACTGGGGACGGGAAGTGGCCTGGTAACAGTGGTATTTTCTGAATTCGTGCCTCAGCTGCTGTTGCAGGACCACACCAGGAATTATTTTCTTCTCCCTGATGTCCTGTTGTGTTTTATGCGGGATTTTCTACATGGATACAAGGCGAATGATACAAGGCAACTCTGGGCCACGATGCCAGGAGGGATTTGGGCTTGGAACAGACCTGGAGGGTGTAGTTTTCCCCCTTGGACGGCCATAAAAACCCAGCAGATCACAGGTACAGCGAGCAAAGCCCCAGCTCAGCACACAACACGTTCCTTATGTAATTGTGCTGTGATGGCCACTGGCACAGGAGCCAGGATTTATGTTCCGGCGAAATGTCTAAAACAGCGAGTGCAGGAATTTGGTCTCCTTGGTGATGAAACCAACCAATGGAAAACACACAAAAAAAGGGAGTCTAAACCCATCCTTGGACCTTGCTTTTGTTTTCAGAGTGGAGGACAGTGAATTAGCCTGTCCTGTGGCTATGAGCACGATGTAAGCATGCCTGGCATGGCTCTGGCCTTCACCCAAGTCATCCCAAAACAGGCTCAGCTATCCCAGGAGCTTCTGTGCAGAGGAGAATTAAAATGGGATTAAAAAGCCACATATCTGTAATGATAGACCTTCCTGGGACCCTGTGCGCTGTCCTTACCGCAGCCTTCCCCTCCAACCTCCCGATAATGGTGCTGAGTTTGGGTATAAAGTGACTCCTGCCCTTCCTGCAGAGCCCTGGATTAAACCCAGCATTAACAAAAATTAAACTGTGTTAACACAAAGGTGGGAAAAACCAGCCACCACTGGAGCATCCCCTTCCAGAGACATGTGAGCTGCTGTAGCCCACCTGATCCACAGAAAAGAGGGAGGTGGTGCTCTCCTTTAAAGCCATCTGAGCCTCCCAGGGAAGAGTCAGAGTTTGGGAGAGCAGAAACACCATCTCCCCAGCGTGGTGCAGCCACGTAGGGTCAGGCCACCCTGGCTTTGGGTAGTGCCAGCAGGGGGTGGATGGCAAATCCATGATTTTATGGAGTGGTGCTGGTGGTCTCTTACCAACACAGGGTTTGACAAGTGGCAGTGAGGGGCCGTGGACATTTCCATGGTGGTTGGGAGCCTCTCACGGTGAGTGTTTGTCTCGTGGTGCTGCTGGTTGGACATTGAGGGGTTGAGAGCAAGGGGCATGTTTTAGAGCAAAGCACTTCAACAATGTTTCTGTCACTCTGGACACAGGTTTTCCTTGGATCTGGTGCTCTTAATTTAGAGGCTGCAAGATCCAGAAAAGCTCAGTGTTTTCCAGAGGTGGCCATATCTTCTTGTCATTGCTGGGCTGAGAGTCACCCATGTGCCCGGAGGGCAGCACCGTGTCCCCAGCCGGCTCTCCTGCAAAATAAATGCCTTGACAGCATCAAACCAAAACATTTTCTGCTTCAGCTTAGCAGGCTGGAAAGGAAGATTAGGTTTCCCAGGTGGAAAATTTCCCACAGAAAATATCGGAGCCCTGTTTTCTTTCCGATTAATGAATGTTGTGACCCTTGCTCCCCAAGTTATTCCAGTAATGCCCCAGGATCCTAATTAAGACTGAGCCCAGCGGCTCTTGGCATTGTGTAAACACATGGGAAGACTCCAGCCCTTCTCTAGGAAGCTTCTCATCCAGTTTGGTTTAGGCAAATGCATCCATTGAAACTCTTCTTGGTTTTTTTTTTAACTTTTTCAGCAGCCCCACAATGGAGGCTTTCATCTCTACCTCTTGTGTGTATTCCAGTGTCATGCCCTCTGCTTTCAAAGGCTTAGGTTTGCCTTTAATTGTGTTGAGAGCCTTTGTCTCTAAGCCTTTAATAATGGATTTTTTTCTTCTCTGCCAGAAGAGGAATTTTGTTTCTTTGCTGGCTTTTCTTCTAAAGCTGAAGTGACAGTTCCCTCTTCTCGGTGAGATTTACAAAGCTTATCTTTTAATTTTCAAGAGCCAAACAGCGGAGGGGGGAGAGGAATGAAACGTCATCATGGCTTTTAAACACTGTCACTAGGAGAAGGCTTAATGATCTAGAAATACATAAACTGCACGCTCAGGGGCTGCTTTGATTTAGTGACACCAAGCTGCTGCTCCTGACAGAGACAGGGATGGAGCTGGGGGCCAAAGGAGCACATCTGGATAGCCCTTTCCTCTGCGCCCAGTCAGCATGGAATCCTGCAATTGTTTGGGTTGGAAGGAACCTTAAAGCTCATCCCATCCCACCTCCTGCCATGAAACACCTTCCACTGTCCCAGGCTGCTCCAAGCCCCGTCCAACCTGGCCTTGGACACTTCCAGGGATCCAGGGGCAGCCACAGCTTCTCTGGGAACCTGTGACAGGGCCTCCCCATCCTCACAGGGAAGTATTTCTTCCCATAACTGTCGCAGGAAGCTGAGGCAAAAGGAAGAAAATAACTTGTGGTCAGCTTGAGGGATGATTTGAGCCCATCTCGAAGGATTTGAAATCAGGAAGCTGAGATGGATCCCTTGTTCCTTCTGCACTGACTCAATGTTGTTGTGTTGCACCTCATGGTTTGCAGGATTTGCCTCAGCTCTGGTGGGGGGACAGTCCTGGCATTGCCATCAAGGCTCTGTGGGGTGAGGTGGGACACGATGCTCTTCCAGTCTTTTCTGCCCATGCCCAGTTGTGTGGTGGTTGTGCAGGAAACACAGGTCTGGGAAGGGGTTGTCTTCCCACTGAATGAAGCAAAAATAGATTAAACTGCTTCACATGGATTGAACACTGACTTACCTCAACTGGGGAACTAGTGCTGCAGCAGGTCTGAGGTCGAGAGAAGAATTTGCTCTATGGACTTTATTATTTTTTTACTTTATTTTTTTGAGTATGACAACTCACAACAGGAGGAATTGCTTTGCAGCTAGTTTATGGTCACTGCAGTGGGACAGCTAGGCTTGAAATGAGTTCCAGCAGAGAAAAAGAGTGTTTTCTAGTGATGCCTTTTTCTCATCTTGGGAATGAAACACCAGATACGGTAGAAGGGTTGGGGGTTAATTACCTCAGTATTTTAATAGGAATCCTGTCCGATGCACCACTTCTCTGAGGTGGAAGGCATTAGACCTAATACATTAGCATATCTACCAAAGTGGCCCAGTAAGGGGCTTGGATGATCTAATTTCTAGTGTACAGAACACATTTTACTGCAGGAGCCATGGCTCTTCAAGACAGTAGGATGTTTGGTCTCCTAACTCTACAAAACCTTGGAACTATGCTGGGTTATCAGACTTAAAGAAGTACAAGCACGCATGCTAATACTTGTGGATACACAGAACTGTGTAAAAGGTACAAAAAGGAATAGCAAAAAAATCCTTTAGGCATCACTAGCTGCTGCCATGGATTGTGTGCTTCATCCCTCAGGATTGCCATCCTCAGCCTCAGCGATGAAGGACTGGGGGAGCAGAGAACCCTCTCAAGGATGCTGAAGGCATACGTCTTTGGGCAAACCATGGGCTGCTGTAACTTCGTTTGGTTAACGAGGAAAATGGGCTCCCCAGAAGATGCCTTTCGCTTTAATTATGAAATAAATAGGGAAGCAGCCTTCTGTCTGGCTGAGGAACAGATCCAAGGGAAGCCAACCTAGCTGTCAGCTTTCCAGCCTGTTTGCTCCTCCTCTGGAGCACCCTGGCACGTGTTTGGGAGCTCGGCTCTGTGACAGGAACCAGAGGGATGGGCACTGCTGCTGAGTGCCCTGCTTGTCCTTGGATGGGCACAACATGGTCCAGACCCCTCCTAGTGGGCTCTGCCATCAGGAGCTGGGGCTTCCTGCTGTCCAGGACATCTCTCCAGGCTCCAGTCGCTTTCACTCAGGCAGAATTCAGAGAAAATGAGCTGAAGTGTCACCTCCACGTCCTCTGGTGAGAGGTTCCTCATGTCAGGAGCAAACAGGAGGATTCGTGTCTGCAGGCAGAGGATGCCAGGGCTGGGATTTCCAAGGCACAAACCGTTGTCCTGGCAGGAGCCAGCGTATCCCTGGGAGCTGGATTTGTGTTGGAAGGGCAGGCAGCGATGACAGACCAGGTGGGGGTGCTCACCAGCCACAGGACACCCGCCCTCCTGCCAAACCATGAATAGCTTTATTTGGGTGGGTTCAGCGCTTTATTCCACTTCCCTTTCCAAGCGGGAAGCGCGGAGGAGCTGCGTGTCACAGCCTGTGCTGTCCCCCCAGCTCGGTGGCACTGTAGCCACGGGGCTGTTCCTGCTCAGCTTGGTGTGTTCACACTTGCTGGGGTGCCCAAAGTGCTTCTGTGCCTCTGGGAAGGGGGGATGAGAGCTGGGGTGGCTTGGATGGGAGCCTCACCCTCCCAACCACTGCCTTATGCAGCACAATACCCTCTCTGTCCTGAAAAGACTGAAGATTTTAATCCCAAAATAGACATTTCAACAATTTCTTTTTTTTTTTTTT
>VZTJ01000770.1:88571-121480 GCA_013397795.1 Orthonyx spaldingii
TTTAAATTTTTGAAAGCATCTGAAAGCTGCTGCTTTCATTTCAGGCAGAGGGAAATCGTTTTGAAACCTCTGGAGCTGCTATGAAATGGGATTGTCGCCCGCCGGGGAGCTCCGGCACCCACGTGCCTTCCAGCACTCCTCATCCTCATCCCAGATCTTCATCCCAGATCCTCGTCCCATCCTGGCACGTGAGTGATGTGAGTGATGCAGTGCCACTCCTGAATACTGGGAAGTTGGCTGAGATCCCTGTTCAGCAGCACAGGCAGCTCTGTAATGACTCCGTGGTGGTTTCAGCGCTCAGGTTCATGACTCTAAATCCAGGCAGCAATCTCTGTCAAATAACTCACACTCCCACCAAGGCCTGGCTTGTTTTTTCTCATTTTTAAACTTTTTATCTATTTATTTTTATTAATTTTATTATCTATTACTTTTTCTTTATTTCCTTCTTCTTTGCAACCTCTCTCACTTTGCATTTTGCTTTCATCCCCCTGCCCACAAAATACAGTCCAAACCTCCAGACTCTCCAGCAGCCATTCCAGACCCAGGCTTTGAAGGGGGAATGGTTTCCCACTGATGGACGGCAGGGTTAGGTGGGATTTTGGGGAGAAATTGTTCCCTGTGAGGGTGGGCAGTCCCTGGCACAGGGTGCCCAGAGAAGCTGTGGCTGCCCCTGGATCCCTGGCAGTGTCCAAGGTCAGGCTGGACACTGGGGCTTGGAGCACCCTGGGACAGTGGAAGGTGTCCATCCCATGGCAGAGGGTGGGATGGGATGAGCTTTAAGTCCCTTCCAACTCATTTGATGATATTATGAAATTGGTTAAACTGTTCCTTTCTACAATCATCTTTTCACACTTTTGGGAGGCTCTGCCCACCTTCCAGACCCCATTCTAGGTCAAGTGGGGAGGAGAATCCAGCTCTTGTGGACAGCTGGGGCAGGCAGGACGCTCACCCCAAAGCAGCACATTCCTCCTGCTGCCACGCAGCTGACCAGGCAGAGAGCTGTGCCTGAGCCAAGCAGCTCGTACTGGTGCAGGCTTCCAGCTTTGGAATCTATAAAAACCTCCCAGAGGATGAAAGGATCAGAAGCCTCCAGCTGCTGGAATTCCTCTGCTCTTTGATACGCTCTGCTTCCCAGTGCACTTGCTCCCTGGGCTCCCAGCAGAGACCAAAGCAGCCGGACAGGCCTGTTCCCATGGAGGTAATTCCAGAGGAACTGGAGGCTTCCAAACATTTTCCCCCTGCTCTCCCCTGGCTGAGAGCCTAGAGGAAGACTACTCAGTCTCCAGGCATGCAGCATGCCAGGGGTTTGGAAGAGGGTATGGGCTCAGGTGGATTCATAAGGAATTAGGTGGCATTTTTGGGAGCAGGCATCCTGAAAGGCTGGGCTCTGCAGGAGGAGCACTCCCTGTCTCTGGGACCAGCACAGCCAGTTCAAAGGGAGGAGTGTGACCACTAGGAAATGCTTGTCATGCTGGGAATTGTCATAATGCCACAGATTAAATGAAGCAACCACTCACTGAATGGAAAAAAACAAGAGGAAGGGGATTGGAGAGGGTGGTTTTTTTAAGAGGGAAGAATTGTTAAGAGTCCAGGGAGACCTTAGAGCCCCTTCCAGTGCCTAAAGAGACTCCAGGAGAGTTGGAGAGAGACTTTGGACAGGGGCCTGCAGTGCCAGGACACGGGGGAATGGCTCCCCACTGCCAGAGAGCAGAGTTAGATGGGATACTGGAAAGGAATTGTTCCCTGTGAGGGTGGGGAGGCCCTGGCACAGGGTGCCCAGAGAAGCTGTGGCTGCTCCTGGATCCCTGGAAGTGCCCAAGGCCAGGTTGGACACTGGGGCTCGGAGCAGCCTGGGACAGTGGAAGGTGTCCCTGCCCAGGGAATGAGATGATCTTTAAGGTTCCTTCCAACCCGAACCATTCTGTGATTCTGATTTGGTGTTATTGACCATTGTTATTGACAGTCAGTTTGTTAGAAAAGCAGTTCATTACTATTGGCTGTAAGTTTTTCATTCAAACCACACTGGTTTTCCTGCTGTACCCCCTTATTTTTTTTTTTTTCTTAAACCTTTCCAGAACAGCAGGCTGCTCTCACTCCCAGCTCTGGGGTTTTGCCATTGTGGTGCAGCTGATGTGGTCAAGGACACCACACTTTCCTCAGCTGACTGAACCCTGTCCAGAGCAGCACCTGGCCATCGTTCAGGGACAGGGTGTAGAGTGTGGTGCTCCCTGTCCTGGGAGGCAAACCCTCAAATCCCCAAAATATCAGGTACAAAATCACCTTTTCAATAGGACTGCGGAGTCGGAAGGTGGGATCCCCTTCTCATCTGAATGACAGCTTGTGCCACATCAAGACACACCAGAAGGCACCAGGCTCTGGTGTACAGGGTCAGCAGCCCCCCCAGCTGTGTCTGAGCACAGAGGAGATGTTATTTCTGTGGTGATACAGCCTCGAGAGCACCTAATCTGGATTTATTGAGGTCATAAGACTGACTTAGCACGGCGGTTCCAAGACTGTAGGATAAATAGAAGTCTTCTATTTATAATGCTGCCAATCTGGCACCGCTCGCGAGCACTAAAAATAAGACTTTGTGCAAAGCGAGCCGAATTAATGGGTGCCCTCCTTGCATTGTCTGTGAAGCAGCCCCTGATCCCGTGGCACACTCAGAGCTTGGCAGAGATCCTGCAGAGCTCTGCTGAGCCACCACCTCTCCAGAGGGCTGAGTGTGGTTCTCACCTGCATGGGAGAGGTTCCTCCTTTCCCTTTGGGCGATCTGACCAAGTGCCCACAAACTCTGCGAGTTTGGGGCAGGAATGATGAGCTCTAATAAAGCAGCTGGACAAGCAGAGCCGAGGGAAAAGGGAGGTGGCTGTGCTGGAGCTGCCTAGTGTGTGTTCCTGGTTGCCCCAAGTCACAGCCTTCTCTCCAGAGCAGGAGGATGTGCCAGACACCGAGGCAGAGCCTGGGCTGATAGAGCAGCACAGACAACCCCAGCCTGGCACAGCCACTGAGCAGCAACCCCAGGTACCCCAGGACAGTGGAACTGGATTAACTTGTAAAGTGATCTGTTTAAGCTGCAGATAAACCCACCGCGGATCTTCTTTCCTGGGAGCGAAGCGAGCCTCACCTTCCAAATGTATTGAGTTTAACACCAAACTTGATTTTTTCTTTAATATGAAATCTTCTTGCTGTTTAACTCACCCATGTAAAGTCTGTCTTAGCTTTCCCCTGCCAGCCCACCCAGACCCTGCTTCCTGCTTGGGCTGTAATGGTGAGTGGCCTCCAATATTTATTCTCTCTGATAGGGAAGCAGAAATCTGGATTTTGTCGTTACCACTGTTGTGTACAAGATCTTAAGGCAGATACCTGCTGTTGTGGTTTAGTACCTGCCTGGCTTCCTTCACAGTGTTTCCTGGGGTTGAATTTATTTTCAGAGCACTTCAGGCTCCGCTTTCCTGCTGTTTCCAGCTACTGAGGTCTATGACCATCCCTGCTGAATCTCTCTGCTTCACACATGGCTCTGCTGGTGGGAATGGAATTACAGAATATCCAGAGCGGGAAGGGACCCACAAGGATCACCAAGCCCAATTCCTGGTCCTGCACAGAACACCCCAACAATCCCATTGTGAGAGGTGCCAAAGCTGGTCCTTCACCACTCACCTCTCGACACACCTGACCTCAGGAGGTGACTGAAACGGGAGGAGCAGCTTCTCCCTCATCAGCTGCTACCCGGGACTGCCAGGAACCCTGTGGCCACTTTGATGTGCTCCTGGTGCAGAGGAGAGCACGGTGTTCATCCCATGGTTTGAGCTGGGATATGGGATCAGGTGTGACACAGTGTGACATGGAACTGCCAGATATTGATGTTCCCCTAAACGTGTTATCAGGTTTGTTGGGTTTTCCTTTTGGCTTTTTCTACGCAGGATTTCACTTGGTTTGGAGAGGGTAGATGCCACACAGGGGAAAAATCATTCCCAAGCCTCCTGACCCAAACAGAACACAACAAGAAGTCACATGATGGGGTCTGACAAGGAGGAAGTGAAGCTGGCCCCAAATGCTGATTTACAGAGCACGGGGAGCCCATGATCCGGAGTGGACCAGCAGGAACACACCTGCCTACACCATGGTCCTGTGGGTGGTCATACCAAGCCAGACCACCCTAAATCCGAGATTGGAAAGGAGCTGCAGCCCTCCAAAGCTGCCTGCAGAAGTTTGGAGCCCGGGGAGGGGGACACACGTGCCAGGCAGGCAGGTGGCAACTTGGTGGCAATTGCACAGTTGGGCAGCCTTGGAGAAGAGATCCAGCGGGCCAAGTCACTCCAGCACAGGGAGTGCAGTTAAGCACTGCCATATGGCTCCTTTTGCAGAGGAAGAAGCACCCGGGGAGCGAGTGAGGCATCCCACTGCTTTTCCTTGAAAATGAACTTTCCATTTCTCCTGCAAACGCTGGAAAAACTTGGTGGTCACAGGAGTTGGCAATTTCAGAGCAGCCGGGGAAAATCAGCCACAGGGAAAGCAGGAATTCCTCGTGGATGTTCTCTGGTCGTTTGCTCTGCCTCAGCTGCACTTGAGGGCATTTCTAAGGGTGGAGAACCTGAGGTGGATCAGGCAGGGGGAGGAAAAAATCTTTGTTGAGGATGGGTGCTAAACCTCTGCCATGCCAGATGTGGAGGGAGGGAGAAGAAGAGGTTGCTGCTGGCCAAAGAGTGTTTTGACCTGTTAGAAACTATTGTAACCAGAAAAACAGATTTGAACAGTTTGATTTCCTGCAGGGCTTTTGATAGAAGTCAGGAGGAGAGTAGGCAAATATTTTCCAGCAAGGGCAGGAAAGAAAACAGTAGGATTTTCTGCTTCATTTAGTAAATCCATTGCTTTTGTTCCCAGCCTGCCTAACCCTCTCACCTCCACTGACATCTCTGGTGTGGGGTTACCGACACAGGCAGAAACCTGACCTGCTGGCAAAATTTTTGCTTCAGTATTTCTCCCTGTGCAGATGGAGAATGAAAGGCAATAAATGGGCGAAAATCAGAGCCTGGGTAGCAAGGTTTAGTCATGGAATTGGCAGTGCTAGGCTGGACTCAATGATCTGAGAAGGCTTTTCCAGCTTTAATGATTCTAAGGGCTTGGGAAAACAGCAGCTTTGGTGTCAGAGCATTCCTTAGCAGCAGAGAGGAGGAGAGTGTTTGTGGGAAGCTCTTTTGGGGAAGAGCATCCTTTGCTGAGCAGGCTCTGGGGAAAGGCTGGGAGCTGTAGCAGAGACAGCCGGCGGGTGGGAGGAGGGAAGATGTGGAGCTTTGCAGAAGGGCAGCAAGAAACACGTGTGTTTGGAGGCTGGGCATCTTTGGGGGCTGGAGGATGGAGTTTGCTTACTTGTAGCACCCGAGATTTCACTGGTAGAGGAAGATTTCTTCTTCCTGTAACAGGCCCATTCCAGAACCAAACCCCACAGCTCCCAGTCTATAGCAAGAGTTCATTGTTTGTTTGCTTGGGTTTTAAATCTCAGCTCTGAAATCACATCAGTGCAGAGAAATCTGCTTCAGCCCTTTCAAAAGGGTCTTTTTTCAAAAAGGTTTGTGACCAGGGCTGCTGGTCGAGAAGGAAACTTTCAAACCATGGAAGCCTAGAAAACAGAAGGAAACAAACAACTGTGAACAATTAAAACATCTCCAGCAAGCCCCACCAGCTTTTGGGGACACTCCCAATGCTTCAAGGCATGTGCCTGGCAGGATCACAACTCCAAACCACAGCTCCCACCACGGCCTCTCCCACGGTCAGGCTTGGGGGTCACAGAATCCCAGAATGGTTTGGATTGGAAGGGACCTTAAAACCCATCCCATCCCATCCCATCCCATCCCATCCCATCCCATCCCAGCCCCTGCCATGAGCAGGGACACCTTCCACTATCCCAGGCTGCTCCAAGCCCCAATGTCCAGCCTGGCCTTGGACACTGCCAGGGATCCAGGGACAGCCACAGCTTCTCTGGGCACCCTGTGCCAGGGCCTCACCTCCCTCACAGGGATCAATTCCTTCCCAATCTCCCATCCATCCCTGCCCTCTGGCAGCAGAAGCCATTCCCTGTGTCCTGTCCCTCCAGCCCTTGTCCCGAGTCCCTCTCCAGCTCTCCTGGAACCCCTTTAAGCTCTGGAAAGGGCTCTGAGCTCTCCCTGGAGCCTTCTCTTCTCCAGGTGAGCATCCCCAGCTCTCCCAGCCTGGCTCCAGAGCAGAGGGGCTCCAGCCCTCGGAACATCTCCGTGGCTCCCTCTGGACTCTCTCCATGTCCTTTCTATGTTGGGCTTGTGCTCCCTCCAAGCAAACGCTGGTGCCTGAGCTGTGCCTTTCCTGCTGCCTGTCCTGCTGTCCCACACGCCTTTCCTTGCCTGGCCGTGGCTTCATTGCCATCAGTGTCCCCTGCGAGGTGCCTTTGCCCTGCTGTGACTCTCCAGCCGGGACCTGTGCAGGTTTTCCCATGCACCATCTCCACATCCAGCTCTCCCTTTGCATTATTAATTTCCAAAACATGTAGCTCCTCTTCCACTGAGTCTGTCTTTTCCCTCTGCCTCCTCTGAGGTTCACATGCTCCCCTGTAATTATTGTAGCCACCACTGGCCCAGCCAGTGCCACAGAAAGCCACCAAGCCCTTAGCAGGACCATAAGGTCCACGCTGGCAGGGTGTGGTTCCACAGAGACTCTCTGCACCAGCTCAGCTTGATTTGAGAGCCAGGAGAAAATTCCAGAGCTGCCAGGGTGGGAAGCATTGGTGAACATCAGAAAGAGGCAGGCAGGTGCATGGATGGGCACACGGACAATCTGCGCTGTTTGCAGTCATCCTATGCGTGTTGAAGTGATTCTCACCTGAGCAAAACGTGTTCAGGGCACTGTGGGAATTTAAAAACAATTAGCAGCATAAATGTTGGGTTTAAACCTGCTGCTTGTTGCTTTTTTCTCCCCCCATCCATCACAGTGTCCCGTTGGTAATTTTTTAAGTGTTTCTTCCTGGCCTGAAGCTGGGATCTGGCAAGGGCTCTGCCCACACATTAATCACAGTCCTTGTCACTCCCAGGCTGGGTCCCTGTTCTCTGCCTGCCTGCAGTCTCTGCCTTTCTGCTGGCAGCCAGGGCTGGCCCTCATCCCATCCCACAGCTCATTCCCAAAGCACCCTCCTGCTCCTGGCCTCTGCTCCAAGAGGGGCTGCTCCCCCTCAGGGGTTGGACGGGGCTTGGAGCACCCTGGGATAGTGAGAGGTGTCCCTGCCGATGGCAGGGAGTGAGATGGGATGAGCTTTGAGGTCCCTTTCAACCCAAACGTTCTGTGGTGATTCCATGACCTGGGAGCTCTGCCTTCTGCAGGGGTGGCATGCAAGCCCGTGCTGCAGTGCTGGCTGGGAGTCGCTCTGTGATCTGCGAGTCACTGTGCAATCATGGCAAGAGATCCTGCAGATAATCTCCCTCCACGGCGGAAATATTCCACTTATTTTTATCCTCGTTTCCTGTCTGTCAGCCAGTTAATTATCCCTCAGAGGACTTTCTCTCTAAGTCTTTTTTGGGAAGGAAACTTGGCGAGTGCTGCCTGAATGTCCTTGTCCATTTAAATGAGAACAGTGGAGTCAATTTTAGTACCTTCTGGAGAAAAGGTCTTTTTTTCTTTTTTTTCTTTTGCTCTTCTTGTTTTGTGAGGCTGTGATTGTTTTTCCCCGTTTGTTTCAAGCTGCCAGTAACATTCTCCCGCCTGGATCTTCTCTTCCATTGATGCACGTGCAAGCAGCCTTCTCTGCAGGGGCAGTGTGAAGAGGAGGCTCTTGCACTCCAGAATATCCATGTATTACACGGATGGACACCTGGGCTTGCTCCAGACCTGCTCATCCAGTGCTAGGGCCCTCCCTCTGCTCTGCTGATCATCAGCCTCCTTAATGGATGTCCTTGAGGAAGCATTTAAAAATGCAAACCATTTTTGTTGCCGTAGCAACCGCTTTTCTGGAAATGGGGATAAAACGTGGCTCCCGGGAGGTCAGAGCCACTTCCTGAGAGGTGGTGGGTGCTGGTGGCAGGAGCACAGGGCACAGCCACCTGTCCCGGGTCCCTGGCTGCAGGAATCCCACTGCCAGGCCTCGGTGATTCCCAAGGGGAACAGCTTGGGCTTAATTCACAGATATTTCTTGTAGCCACCACCGCTGGCTCTCAGCAGCCTGGTCTACTGGAAGGTGTCGCTGACCTCGGCAGGGGCTGGAATAAGATGGGCTTTAAGGTCCTTCCCAACACAAATCATTCTGGAATTCTATGATCCCTCAGGCTCCTGCAGTCCTGAGCCAGAATTTGATGTCAGCCCAATCTGCAACCAAAGGAGCTCTCCAGACGGGCAACCAAGACTGAATTTTCTCATGGCTGCTGTGTGAAAACATGGAGTGTGGTGGCTGCATCCTCGCTGCTGTCTCCTGTCCCTTTGCCATGCACTTGGCAGGGACCAGATCCCACAGTTTCCAGTTCTCTGCTTGCAGGGACAGAGTGCTGGTGAAGGGATTCACGCTGTGCCCTCCATGCTGTGCTCGGGATGAGACCCTGCAGTTCTCTTGTTCAGCATTCCCATCACGGCAGGGGGAACCTGTCCAACCTCCTGAAGCTGCAGAGTCAAGTGGGAACGCAGCAAAGTGCTGGCAGCAAACCCACTGCAACCCTCACCTGCTTCCAGAGCCGCAGCTGGCAGATGGTTGAGATCTGCTGGATTAATCCCAAGCACTTTGTGGAGACTGTTTTCATGGAAGTATATAGGGAAAGCTAGGTTATCCTTTTTGGATGCTGGCCTTGGGCAGTCAAAGCTGCTGAGCCTGTGGATTCCCTCCCATGACAGAATTGTGTGCTAGAAAGGATCAGGGAGGGACTGAGTGTTTCAACACTTAAAGGAGCCCACACCAAACGAGATGGGTGCTTTGCGATATGTCACCTCTGCAGTCTCTGTGTCCTGAACTCAAACAGCCTCTGGATCAAAGCCCAGGGAAAGGCTGCCAAGGTTGGCATTGTGCTGCTGGAATTGCTCTCCTGGGTCTTACCTTTATGGGGTGGTGTCTCCTGGCCTGGGCATTGCTTTAGGCTGGACTGATCTCTGTTCATCTTCAGAACCTCACACAACGCAGGACAAGCTGCTTCCTCTCTGAGACACCTCAGGTATTTGGGGCTTCTCTCCTCCATCCTGACTCTTGTATCACTTCCTAAGAAGACACGGTCTTTTCCAAGTGCAGGTTGCTGGAAATCCCCATAAAGCTAAAGAAGGGCATCAAGCCTCGACTTCTAATTGATTTGGCTTCTGTCTCTCATGGGGCTTCACCAGACATTTAATGCGCCAAAATTTGCCTGGAGCAATTCCTTCCCTGTCTCCAGAAATTATTTCCAGTCGGGTGTGATGCCGAGGCGCAGATAGGCAGAGCTTGGAAGCCACCCAAGCGCTTGCACCTCCCCAGGTCCGGGAGTGTGAGTGAATCACAGCAGTGGGATGTGCTGTTTGTCCGTGGGATGTGTGAGGCACAGAGTGCTCCTGGGCCTTCGTCTGCGGCGCCTCACGGGGAGCACGGCAGCCCAGGGAGCTCCTGCAAAGCGCTGCGGGCATTCTTAAAGGGTCACCAGCTCTCTTTTGCCTCCAAGGCGCTGAATTAGCGTCTCTCCATCCAGCGGGAATTCCTGCTGAGAGCTGTGAGTGATCAGGAAGTGATGCCCGAGGCAGGACCTGGCCGTGACCCCTCTGAGATGCTGCTGGGGTGGCAGTGGTTTTGCCTTTCTCCCAACTTGGAAATGAAACTCAAGATAGTTTTGGTATAGGAGGTAATATAAAAGTGGATCTTTATTTAGAGGCCTCCAGGGGTAGCTATGGAAGAGTGTCCGCAAAAGTCCACCCCTCATGAAGATGAATACAGTTTTATAAGTTTGGTAAATTAGTATAATTGATAAAAAAGCACTAATTAGGAGGACAAGTGGTGATGCAATTCCCCTCCAGGTCAAGTCCCTTCTAAGTTACCCCCCTCAGATGGGGCTGTACTTTGTGGATGAAAATGTGTCTGAAGTGTTGTTTTTCGGCCTTGGTAGCCACGGAGAACTAAGACAGGATGGGGGCTTTGGAACCTGTTTTGTCTTCCTGCCTAGAAAAATGCTGAAGTTAAATTACAATAAGAAGTTACAAAGTTACAAATATATGTGTAAGATACAGAGATCATATAAAAGCAAAAAAGGTAAAAACCAACAGGCATTAGTGGTGTGGCAGCGTCCGTTTCCCGCGATGCTTTCCTGGGAAATTCCCTCAGAACACCGTGTACCTGCTTGCTCCTGAGTGAAACCTCCAGTCCTGCAATGCCCAGCCACGCTTCTATCCCTGCCCTTTTCCAAGGCATGGCTGCAGTGGCCCCGTGGGCTCACACGGATTTGTCCCTTGCAGCTTCCTTGGCCATGTTCTGGATGATGCCCGTGGGCTTTAATCAACGTACCTGTGGTTAAATACACCCGATTCGATGCCATCATTTACTCTTGGAGGGTTTGGGGGTGAGGAATTCTTGTTCTATGGGAATCACAGGATCATTAAGGTTGGAAAAGCCCTCTAAGTCCATGAAGGCCAACCCTTAGCCCAGCACTGCCAAACCCACCACGCCAAACCCACAACTCACCCATGTCCCCAAGTGCAACATTGCCACAGCCACACATTTTTTGGACACGAATCAGCAGCGCTGCTCACTTCCAAGCAGTTCAAGATCCTGGTTTTTGCTCCCTGAAACACACGATTCTCCTTTCCTTGCAGGACAGGGCTGGTTTTCTCTTGGGAACAGCAACCCATGTTATTGCTCATCACTGCCAGCCTGAGGCAGATTTGGTTCGACTTTTAGCTGAGTTTTGGACCTGTTCTAATTTGGACGGGGTGACGTTGGCTCTGCCAGAGATGATCTTCACACAAGAACGCATCTTCAGGCGTTTGTGCCTGAATGGGGCCCATTAATTTATTTTCCATTTATAGACCCAGCTCTATGCTCATCTTTAAAAAGCAAAAAGCTCATTAATGGGGAATTTTCTTGCCCAGCCGCAGCAGCATCGCTGACTCCTACGCAGAGGTGCTGCCACCCACAGCCCCAGCCATGGACAGATGTCCAATTTGAGTATCTACCCCTTGAATTTAGCTCCTCTGACCTCCTCCTTAGACAGAAGGACTGATTTTAGTCAAGGTCAGTTAAAACACTGAGAAAGTGAAAACCTCAATAAACATCTAATTGATATCACAAGCTTGACAAGATGGAGCCAAAATGCCTTTTATTGATAAGGGATTTTTTTTTCTTTCCAAACCTGAGCATCACTATAGAAATTTCAGGTGGGTGGGAAATAGGATGAACAACAGGATGTGTTCAGAGGTGAACAGAACTGCTCAGGGATTCAGTTTGGAACTGACTTTGTTAATGCAACTGGCTTCATTAATATATTTCCTAATCAACTGGGCTCACATGGAGGAGCACATGGATCACTTCTGCAGCTGAGACAGTGGAGATCATGAGGGAGAGAACCTGGATGTCCCACAGGGAGGATGGAGCTACCTTGGGGCCTGTTAGAAGCAGCAGTGTGGGATGATGTAACACAGGTAGTGTGTTTGCCTCTTTTATCTGTTAATGACATCGCTTTAATCCCTATTAATAAAACTTGGCCCATTTGCTGGACTCTCATCCATGTGAATTGCCATAGGAAGAGGAAGTGGGGTAGAAACTAATTGCAGGATGGCTGTAGGCACAAGAGGATGTTGCTAGTGCAGTCCTGGGAGGTGGGTTTAGCAGAGAGGGAAGTTTTGCTGCCTCCATACGAGGCTTTGGTTAGAGCTTGTCCAGCTAACAGCTGGGGAAGAGCAAGCTGCCAGTGGAAGAGGTGTGGAGGAGCACAAAGGGCTGCCAAACAGTGGAATGCTGGAATTAGAAAGCTGACTGTGGGTACAGCTGTGCCCCCCTGGCAGAGGTCAGTGCGTTAGAACACTGTGCCACAGGATGGGAACGTGGGCTGGGAATCCACCAGCCCATCAGTGATGCCACGGAAGCACTGCCATTCCCAGCCAGGAAAACCACTGCCTTGGTGTAAGGGCATGCCTGGGGCAGGCTGGAGACTGGCAGGGAGGAGGTGATTGCACCCTGCTGGTTTCACTTTGCCAGCCTGACAGCGGTGCCTGCACTTGTCTGCGTGCACGGACATCTCCTCCAGCCATCTCAGCTGGCTCCATCTCCAGCCTCTCCAAAGCTGTAATCTCCCTGTTTGCTCCCTTCCCAGCTTGCCACACAGGCGCATCGTTAAGGCTGTCTAGGCAAGGAAAGGATCCTACTGGTTTTTGTGGGGTTGGGGTAACGCCGGAGTAATTAATTCGCATAATTCAGTGCTCCCAGTGCCAGGAGTAATGCTGGAGCATCCCTGCACGGGTGGCATTGCTCTCTGCAGGAGGTTTAGGGTCAAGACTGCTCACCCTTTGCCTCTGGGGTGAGAAGTGCGCTCTCAGCAGAGCTTGGGAATGGTGTACCTGTGCTTGGCAATTCCCTCTGCCCCATGGGCTTTCCCACAAAGTGCAGTTGTGATTCCTGTTGCTTCCGACCGGTTGGAGGGAGAGTCTGATTTTTGCAACATGCAGGCACCAGACATTGTATTCAGCTCAGAGATGGTAATGTAAATCTCTTCTTTTTTGCACCAGGGTTATTACCTTAATCAAATATTTATTTACAGCACACGTTGGCAAATACAGGCTTGACATGAAGTAATTCACCCCTGGTGTGTAGTGTTTAATGGGATTATTCTTCCGAGTAACTGAGCCTCCTTTGCCCAGATTGTTGGGGCTGCCCCATCCCTGGAAGTTTCAAGGTAAGGCTGGACAGGGCTTAGAGCAACTTGGAGAAGTGGAAGGTGTCCCTGCCCATGGCAGGGGGTGGGACTGGGTGATTTTTAAACTTCCTTCCAACCCAAACCATGCTGTGGTTCCGTGATTTGATTTGAGATGGGAGGATCAGGATGTAGCTGGGTCTGTGTGGCCAATGGACAATTTTAGGTGGAGAACTTCAGGCACTGGGAGAGACAAAAGCAGCAGGAGGATTTTTTCTTGGGAAAAAGATTACTAGCAACTCCTGGAAGCAAGTGGGGGATTGCTGTGCTTCAGGATACACAGCTAAAGGTTGTACTGCTCCAAAACACAGATTATTCCTTTGTTTAAAGCAAGGCACGGGAAAGGAAAAAGAGTTGGAATCTGCCCTGGATGGATAAAGTGCCTGTACAGTCAACAGATCATGAGTTTTAGGAGGTCTCATGTTTATCCCTTCAGATCTCGACCTCCAGAGACACAGGAGCAGAAAGAAAACTCCTGGCAGTGGAAGTGTCTGGGTTCTGTCCTTGGGATGACGCAGCTGCACAGATGTGGTCAGACTGCATGCCAAGGCACAGGAATTAGGGGAAAGCTGAGTCTCCCCAGGCCTTCCCAGACCGTGCTTGCTTTTAAGCCCACCTCCTGGCAATGGATGCCTTTTTCCTTGCCACGGGACTGTGGGGAGATAACACTTCCCTGCAGGGAACTGACACATGTCCCCATGCACTCCTGGCTGAGCTGGTGCTTTGTGGCTTCCCCATGCTCAGGAATTTTGGTCTGCCCCAATTTCTGTGCCACAGATGCTCTCCATGGCCTCATCCTCCCCTTTCCCATGAGGATCCCTCTCCCTGGCACTGTAAACAACAGGGAGCACATCTCTTGGATAATCTGGTGCCACCTCAGCAATGGGTTCAGCACGTGGCAGAGCTGTGGGACAGCACCAGGATCATGTGGATGAGTCCCCAAGGACACAGAGGGATAGAGCTGCTGTTTGCAGGCAGGCACCTCTTCCCCACTTCCCCTGTGCCACGTGGGCACTGCTGCTCCCCTTTCCCAGCTGAAGGGGAAGTGCCACAGCAGTGATGGATGCAGAAGGGCAGCCTTGTGACCATGACACATCTCATTAGTCAGCTCCCAGGGAGGGCAGGATAGGTTTGCAGGAGGATTTTAGCCATGGGCAGGGGCAGCTGGGAGCCAGACACTGATGGGGAGCGGGGATTAGGAGCTGGAGACGTGATCCCACGTGTTCTCCACGGTGGTGACTAATGTGAGGCAAAGGATCCAGCAGGAATCCTGCCCCCAGTGTGTGCTTTTCCATGGTCTCCCAGGTTTGTGGACACCACAAAGCACCACAATGCCCTCGATGTCCCAGGGACTTGGCAATGAATCCTCATCCTCGGTCTCCTCGGTGGACACCCTCATCCCTGCCTGAGGTTCCTCACCTGCTGCAGGATCAATGCTGTGGCCATTTTTGAGACCTGTGAGTTGCACCCCCTGTGTGGTTCACACCAGGTGAAGGTGCTTCCTTTGTGCCTTTCCTTTTCCCTCATTTTCTTCAGTGGGACCTCAGGCTGCTCTAAGTTGAGATTTTGAGGGTGATGGAGGAGAGGAGGCAGTAGCAGATTGCCAATTGATTTGTGCTGCCCCATGTCTCAGCTGTGCTTGTGCTTCTTGCCCAAGAGCCTTCCTGTAGGAAACTGCTCCAAAGAGGAGTCTGCAGGGCTGGTGCCTGTGGGATGGGAGGGAATTGTCTGTCCCTCCTGGTGATGTGAGGTTGCAGGAGTATAATAGGGAACAAGGCTGCCTGCAAGCCCACAGGAATGGTGACATCACGGAATGCGAGACACAAGGCCACGGTGTTACCTGTTGGAAAATGTTCCTCCTGAACCCTGGCTGAGCTGCCAAGCAGGAAAAGCCCATGCCAGGCTCTCACAGCTCTCTCTGCTCTGGCTGTCAGGATTGTTGCCTCCAGCTTTTGGCTTCCAGCTCAGATTTTCTCCTGAGCAGACCTGATGTCTCTGCTGCGAGTTTATCCAGCTGTTATCAGCAGATGCCCTTCCTTGGTGACTCATGCCCTGTTCCCTGACCACATCCCCATCTCCCACTGTTGCCCCCACCCACCACAGCT
The DNA here is from genome assembly GCA_013397795.1 of Orthonyx spaldingii. Classification (NCBI taxonomy): domain Eukaryota; kingdom Metazoa; phylum Chordata; class Aves; order Passeriformes; family Orthonychidae; genus Orthonyx; species Orthonyx spaldingii. Next base: position 103,540 of record VZTJ01000770.1, read on the forward strand.
GAGTCACTTGGCCTCCTGTCACAAGCCAGGAGCTCTTCCTTCAGTCACGCACAGAGACACTTCTGGCCCAGTCTGATGTAAGCTCCTCCCAAGTTCCTTTTCCCAAGCAGGCTCTGGAGTAGGAATTTGCTGCCTATTACCAGGCTGGCCCTGACCTGCACACTGCCCAGACCAGATGTAGCCAGACTCTTTTGCTCCTTTCGTGCATTGTTATCTCCACCACTTCCCCACAGGGACCAGTCCAGCTCAGTGGTACTGGAGGTCACCCAACAGCCCAGCACTCCCCAGTCTCGGCTGGTTTGTATTTAAGATGTGACTTGTGAAGGTGGGAGCTGTGAAAACCCAGTGCTCAAAAACCTTTCCCATCTTCTGAGCATCCCGTAGCTGCAGGAAGTGACTTTCTGGTGTTATCCCATAAAAACAGCATTTTCAGCTGCTCAAGGAGGGAATTTTAGATGAGAGGAATGTCAAAAATCAAGGGCTCTATTTCCTTGCACCCAGGGCTATCCCTGCCCCTCCCCACCCCATTAACTGTTGATGCAGTTTCATTTTCCCAGTATTTCTTTGAAGGCCTGTGATGTAACTTCCTGGCATAGGATGGCCACACTCTGGATAAAAACATCAACCTCTCTGTAGAGCTATAAAAGAAGGTGATTTTTTACATGGGTGTCACTGCCCTTGATTTGGGGAAAGAGGAACTGGCAAAATCCAACCTCCTCACCCTTTCCTTGGAGAAGGAGTGTGGTGTGTGTGCAATGCTGGGCTGGGAAAAGCTGGATCGAGCCTTGCTTTAGTCACCCTGAGTGAGCAGGCACAGCCAGTGGCTCTCCTGAGGTCAGAGCCGGTGAAGGAGGAAGATGGGATCAGGCTGGCTGTGCTGCTGCGGTCTGGGATGTGCTCATACCCCTGCACGCCCTCCCAAAGCTTTCAGACAAGCTTGGAAAGCTGCGGATGTTTCTTGTTCCAACAGGATTGTTTGGCACTGACAAGGTGGGCTGGCTGCCTGCCCTTGTCCCCTCCCTCGGGGGTACAAAGCTTCCTTTCCTGCAGGAAAGCTCTGGCAGGGCAGAGAGCTGGAGCTCAGTGGCCCAAGCACCCTCCCAAGTGGCCCATCTTGTACTGGGAGCACTGGTTAGGAGCACTGGGCCTGGATGAATGCTTTGTCCTGCCCTGACTGATGCCAGAAGGAAATCCTCCTGATGGAAATACCTTTCCACAGGGAAAGACAGGCTAATTCCCGTGTCACTGCCTCATTTACTTGGTTCTGACATGCTCCCTTCTCTATATCCCTTTTCCTCCTTCTTCTCCATGTTTTTTTAGTCCATCCACAGCTGCATCCTGCCCTCCTTGGCTCCCCCATTTTACCTTTTCAATTCCCTGCTGCATCCCAGAGGATTGTGAGATCCCTTCCTGGCAGGACTCCCTGCCAGCCTGTGGGTTTGGCTGCTCCCTGGAAGGGCTTTGCAGATGTGTGTAAACACCTCCTCCTTGCTGCCAGAAACCACTCGACTGTCCCTCCTGCAGAAAAGGACAGGATAAGTCCACTGTTTTGGTTTCCTGCTGGAGCGAATAGTGCAGTATCCCTCCCCAAAGCAGCTGTTTAGCTCCAGAAACTACACCAGATGACACAGGAGTGGGATTGTTCCAGAATTTTTGGAGGCTGGATGGCAATGCACTTGTGGTAGACCAATCATTGCTCAGAAATGTCCTTTGTTTTCCTCGTGGGGTTTTTTCCCCACCTCTTTCTCCTCAGCTTCCCTTATAATTAGGTGCTGCAGGCTCCAAAGGCACTGCTTGCTCACAGGATTGCCTTTCCCAGGCATGGATTCTGGAATGACCCTGAGATCACGTCCACTTCAAGTCCTGCCTGCTGCAGGTTCCTGGAGTGACTTCTTCCCTTGGGAAATGAACCTGAATTCCCACCCCAGCTCCAGCCCTGTTACCATCAGGGGACAACACAGAAGTGAACACCGAAGGCCACAAAGTGCCAAAGTCACCTCAGCTGTTGGGAGACCCCACTGCCCTCGGTTTCAAAGCAGCCGAGTCACTTGTGCTTCATCCAAAGCCTGAAGCAGAGCAGGGGAATAAATCTCAGTTTCTCTGTCCCCAGCTGGTGCTGTAACCTCTCCTGAACTCCCTCATCACCTTGCATTCCCTGGAGAGAGGAATGCATGTGGAGGAACGCTCCAGATTGAGATGTCTCCAGGAAAGGGACATCCCAGTGCCACCAGGCTGGTAGCCCGGTGCTTCTCCACCTGGCTGGCACTCCAACTGAAAAGAAGGCACAGAATGCAGGGAATTTGGCTGGGAATCCTGCATCCCCTACTCCTGCTGCTTGTTTCATGGCACGAAGAAGGAATTTACAGCCTGGTGCTGCACGGCTCAGTGAGAAGCAGAGAAATACAGGCTGGGTGGGGAATGGATGGAGAGCGGCCCTGAGGAGAAGGACTTGGTGAGAAGCTCAGCAGGACGCAGCCATGTGCATCTGCAGCCCAGAAAACCCCCGTGTGCTGGGCTGATCCCACAGCGTGGGCAGCAGGGAAGGGGGCAATTCTACCCCTCTGCCCTCCTCAGGTGAGAGCCCGCCTGCAGAGCTGCCTCCAGCTCTGGGATCAAAGCAGAAGAACACGGAGCTGCTGGACAGAGTCCAGAGGAGGCCACTGAGTTGCTCCAAGGCTGGAGCCAGGCTGAGAGAGTTGGGGGTGTTCACCTGGAGAAGAGAAGGCTCCAGGGAGGCCTCAGAGCCCCTTCCAGGGCCTAAAGGGGCTCCAGGAGAGCTGGAGAGGGACTGGGGACAAGGGATGGAGGGACAGGACACAGGGAATGGCTTCCCACTGCCAGAGGGCAGGGTTAGATGGGATATTGGGAAGGAATTGTTCCCTGTGAGGGTGGGGAGGCCCTGGCACAGGGTGCCCAGAGAAGCTGTGGCTGCCCCTGGATCCCTGGCAGTGTCCAAGGCCAGGTTGGACACTGGGGCTTGGAGCAGCCTGGGACAGTGGAAGGTGTCCCTGCCCAGGGCAGGGGGTGGGACTGGATGGGCTTTTAAGGTCTTCTCCAACCCAAACCATTCTATGATGTTATAGGACCAAAACCTGCTTGCAGGGCAAACTGCGGGGATTTTGGAACAGGGAAGTTGCAGCTGCTCTGCGTCTGCTGGACGTAGCTGCACACGCAAGTTCTCTGCTGAGGAGGAAGCTGGTGGGAAGAGCCAGCCTGGTGCTTTGCAGGGCAGCTGGGTGAGGTTTGGGCTTGGCTTGAGCAACTGGGCATCCTTAGAGTCTCTCCTCAGCCAGGAATCACTTCAGAACCAACAGTGGGATCAAAACATATTGAAGTGGTTTCCTACAGCTGCACTGGGCAGGCTTGCTTTGCTTTCCAGATCAGGGCACTGAATTCATCGAGGTTCAGAGCCTTGGCTAAATAAGAGCAATTTCCTCGTGCCTGGGTTAGGAAACCATGCTTTACTCTTTGCCTAAATAATTTGCAAAGGAAGGAAGGCAATCCTTTGGGGAAATGCGCTGTAAACAATAACGGTCCTTCAGGAGGTCCCAGAAATTCAGGGGGATGGCACAAGAGCAGCTCTTTTCCAGGCTTTGCCCTGGAATAGCAGGGCCTGGCTGTGCCTGGTGCTGATTTTCCCCTGCCTGGAGTAGTGAGGACAGGCTGGGGCAGGGCTGTGGGAGACAGGGTGGTTCATGTACAGCCCAAGAGCATCACCACACCTAGCCAAAGGAGCCTGGTGCTGGCCCTGGATTCATGAACCTGCATTCCTGTTTTTGTTTGCAAACCAGGAGCAGTTCTTACAGCCAAGTTTTCCCAACTCCCTCTGGCCTTCAGTGTCTTTTCCTGTCTATTCTGCTTCCTCTGAAGATCTCAGATGCTGGAGTGGCTCCAATCCCTCCTGCAGCTGCAGGTGAGCGAAAGGTGGGCTCTGCAGCTGGGAAATCCCTGCTCAACCCCATCCAGGCACTGCTGGGATTCCTCAGGGAGCCACAAAGAATTGCTCCCTCCAGGCTGGGCCAGAGATCTCATCACGCAACAGCATCAAAAAAAGGTTGGGAGTCCAGCAGCAAAATCTTTGGTCTTGGTGCAGCTTCCCAGCAGCCTTCAGCTTAGAAGAAGAGGTAGGAAATTCCCCAGTGCTGGGGATTTCCTTTGACTTCTGTCAGAAGCTGCCTGCAGAGGACCTTCCTCAGAGCTGGGGTGACAACCAGCTGGGGACACATCCAGCAGCCTGGCCCCCGAGCCACAGCCGTGGAGCTGTCCTAGGGCTCTTCCCTTGCCAGGGGAGGGGGATTGCAGCTGCATTTTGTTGGTGTCACTGGGATGGTGACATCTCCTGGGAGCATTTCTGTGCTACTGGGATAGTGACATTGCATGAAGACACTTCTGTGGAACAGGAATAATGACATTTCCTGGGATGTTTCTGTGGCACTGGGATAGTGGCATCTCCTGGGGGCATTTGTGTAGGACTGGGATAGTGACACCTCCCAGAGGCATTTCTGTGGCACTGGGATAACGATATCCCCTGGATGCATTTCCAGGGTGTCTGCAGAGCATCACCAGGGACACTGATCAGGACATTTAGTGAGATACCAGAATTCCCCCCTTCCCCTTGGAGTTGGGAGTTCTTGCCAAGGTTTTGAGGAGCAGAAACGGGATGCCCAGCCCTGCCTTTGTCCCAGCATCAGGACTTTGTGCAGGAGGAGCTGCTTGCCAGCTTGAGGCATCCCTGGCTCACCCAGGGCACTGGGACAAAGCTCCCTTTCACCTTGGAGCATCCGGAAAACATAATGGGGCAGCAATTACTGCTGCAAGCTTGGGCCTGGTGGATGGGTGGCGAGGAGCCAGTGATTGTTAATCAGGCATTTTGCTGCTGGGATTTTGCTGCTGTGCAGGGATTTGTTTGTACCAGGGGGGCTTTGTGTCTGGCTGAGCCCCCGGGGGCTGCTGGGAGCCGTGGCCCAGGAATGCATGGGGCAGGAACAAGCCAGAACCCAACCAAAACCTCCTGCTGAAGTGATCCCATGTGGATTTTGGGTCAGGATGAGCCTGAGACAGGGAGGAGGTACCACCAGGATTCTCCCCTCTTGAGGGAGAGGATTATGCATTCCTGCCCTTACCAAACAGTCCCTCAGGCTGCCTGTCTCTCATTCCCAGATCTTTTTGCTCCATCGTGACATGGTTTGGGTTGGAAGGGACCTTAAAGTTCATCCAGTTCCACTCCCTGTCATGGGCAGGGACATCTTCCACTATCCCAGGTTGCTCCAAGCTCCTTCCAACTTGGCCTTCCTTGGACACTTCTAGGAATGGGTCAGCTTCTCTGGGCAACATTTTTCAGAGCCCCCCACCCTCATGAACATGAACAGGCCATGAAGGGGAATCTGGGCACCCAGGCCAGTTGGAAGAAAGTCTGATTGTGCTCCAAAGTGATGCCCAGGCCACGGCATCCCAGCTCGTGTCCCGGCTGGTGTGGGGTGCTCAGGTGCCAGGACCTTCCAGAAGCGTCTCCAGAGAAGTCGCTCTCGGTGCAGTGCTGCAGCTCAGACTCACACACACACACTCGCCGGAGAGCTGCGACGGTGAAAGACAAGAAGGGTCTTCGTATGGAATTCCACAAGAGGGGTTTATTGAAGGAGGGTCCAGGAACGAGGAACAGGGAGGGTGGCAGCCACAAAAGAACCCAGGGATGAAGACCAAGAACAAACGGGTGTCCGAGGTTTTGTATGGGTAAATAAGGGATGGGACACAGGCGGGGTCGGGGTCTGAGGGCCAATGGGGAAAACCTGGGGGAGTGACAAAGGAGCAGGGGCCAATGAGGAAACAGAGAAGGGAGAATTCTCGGGATTCGGGGACCTCATAGGGTACAAGAGGGCGGGGATGCCAACATGCAACTGAAGTAGCAAAACTGGGGTACATTTGAATAACTGGAACAAGGAATCCTGGGGGAAGGCTTGCTCACCCTAGCCTCAGGAGCAGTTATCAAATCAGGGGTCTTCCCACCTATGGACCCTGCTGGTCCCTGGTGGTGCAGGCTCCACCGGCCTCCACAAGCTCGTTCTGCAGGTCATATGGGAGCTACTCCATGTGATATTCAGGGGGGGCTGTTCAGTGCTCCCCATGCAGCTGGGGAGATCCTGAAGGAGATTCCTGCCCCTGGAGTGTTAGAGGGGTTGCCAGAACCCCTTGGTCAGGGCAGGATGGGATCTGACCCCCCAGCACCCTCTTTCAGCAAATCCTTGTCTTGTCTTGGCCAATATTTTTTGCTTGGTTATAAAACAGAAGGAGACCTGGAGCTTAGATTTCCACTGCCACCTCCTGCCTCTGTGGGATAAACCCAGAGCTCCTGCCCTTCCCCTCCCCGCCAGACCGCCCCAGTGAGTCCTGTGCTCACAAATGTGAGCCTGAACAGCTGGGGGGAGTCCCAGCCCATCCTGCTTTGGCTAAAGCAGGAGATAGGGCAGGGGTGGAAGAGCAGGAGCAGGAGGGTCCCGGCTGCCAGACACCGAGCGCTGCAGCCTGCTCAGGAAATGGGCTTTTCGTTAGGCAGCTCCACACAGCTCTAATTAAATTACGGGATTAGAGCCATCTCATTCCTCACTCATCTGCTGCCAAGTGCTCGTTCCAAGGGAGTGCCCTCCATGAAAGGGAAAACTGCCCGCGGAGTGCTCGGCACCGGCTGGTCCAGGGAGGCACGGAGTCCCTCCCTGACTGCACTGCATTGCAGATGGGCCGTCTGGAGCGTGTCACTCCCGCTGGCCTCCTCCCGCTGCCCCTGAGCCCCGCCTGCAGGCCTGGCAGGAAGATTCCAGGATGGATAATCCCCCGGCTCGCTGCCCTGGGCAAGCCCTGCAAAGGGGCAGTTGGTGCAGAGCATGAAATTCATAGGATTTCTAAGAGGACCAAAATCACAGAACCATCATTAAAAGGCTGGAAAAGCCCTCTAAGCTGGAATCCAACCACAAAACCGTGTCCCCAAGGTGCCCTGTAAGTATCACAAGGTCTGCAACTGATAGTAAAGGAGGAGAAAGTGCGTGGGAATCCCTGGATAGGAGAGCAGGGAACAAGGCTTTACCCTCTAGGAAACACAACCAATGTTAAACCAAAAATACATCCCAGCAGCCCAAAGATGGACCTGCAAGGTGCAAAATGGAGTTCCCTTCAATTTGCTTTTTGTTGGCAGATGATACAAATTTCCCATCCCATGGCAGACCTGGGCTGTGCCACGGATTTGAGAGAGATTTGGGTGGTTTCTCAGCTTACATGTTGGCACTGGTTTTCCTCCTGTTGCTTCACAGACAAGTTTTCAGGAAGACCTGGAACTGAGGAAAAGGCTCCTGTCCTTCCACCATGGTCCTGTGAGTTATCACCACGCTTTGGGAAGCTGGGAAACCTGGTTTGGTGAAGAAAGGTCACTTTGACGTGGCCCATGTGCAGAAAAACACCATGAGAGAGCTGGAGAGGGAGTTTGGATTAGGGCCTGGAGTGACAAGATAAGGGGGAATGGCTTCCCACTGCCAGAGGGCAGGGATAGACGGGATATTGGGGAGAAATCCTTCCCTGTGAGGGTGCTGAGACCCTGGCACACGGTGCCCAGAGAAGCTGTGGCTGCCCCTGGATCCCTGGCAGTGTCCCAAGGCCAGGCTGGACATTGGAGCTTGGAGCAGCCTGGGACAGTGGAAGGTGTCCATCCCATGGCAGAGGGTGGGATGGGATGAGCTTTAAGGCCCCTTCCAACCCAAACCATTCCATGATTCCATGAACACAGCTCTTTGAAACAATCCTGCTCTGTTATCTGCAAATTCCCACTTCCCAGTCACTGGAGTAGATTAAACTTGGATTTCCCTTGCTTGTTGTTCAGTGTGAAAGCCCATAAAGGTTTTGTTAGTAGAGCTGCTGCCACAGGATCCATGGCATGGATTTAACCTCGGCCATGTCCCCCATTCAGTCACTTTGCTGCATAATTACTCTTGGAGAAGCTGTTTTTCCCCATTTTCTACTCTCCTGGCTGGGGGCATAGGATGTCTTAGTTTTAATGTACTCCTGGACAAGCTCTCAACATCTCCTGCTTGTGGCAGAGGTAAAAAAAACCTGAGAAAACCCTCCCTGAGAAGCAGCATGTTCCTACTAATCCAGTTTCTCCCCAGAGATGGTCAAACTGCAGCTGGACACAGCAACAGGATCTGGCTGGCCCTGCCTTTGAACAAGGGTCTGGAGCAGTGGCTTCCGGGATCATTTCCCATGGAATTCCTCTGGTTTGGTGATTCCAGTCTCCTGCAGTCACGTTGTTCCTGTTTCTCCCTCCTCCCCTGCTCTGTTGGTCCTCAGAGTGCCCCAGTGAAAGGACATCCCTGACCCTGCCCAGATCCCCCCATGGAGAGGGGAGCCTCAAAGCTTTGGAGCCAAGACCAAATATTTCCCTTCCACAGGGCTTGTCTTAGGGAATTCAGGTAGCAGAGCTGAAAGGGGAACGAAGAGAGGAGCTGTTTGCTTTGCCAACCGGACCAGCAAGTGCCGATGGAATTACCTGGATGCCAGAGAACATTCAGCCATAAATCTTATTAACAGCGCTCTGCAGGAACATAGGTGGGAGGGAAGGGAAATAAAAGGAGACAAATGAGGAGGGGGACGGGTTTGGAATGATAAAGAAAGAAAGGAGGCGAACCCTGGTTTGCAGCTGGAGGTTTTTGTGGGAAGGGCTTCAGCTCTGTGAGGAAATCAGCTGGAACAGGTCTGGCAGGATAGCTTTCTGAGTGAGAGCTCTTCTTGCAGAATGCCAATGATTTGCATCCAAAATAAAGAGGCTCAGGAGCAGCTATTTCAGGAGCTCTCCCTGTGCTAGGGCAGGAGCAGGGAGGTGGAGGGAGTGGAATACAAAACATCTGCCTTGGAGAAGTGATCCAAAACATTGGAGGGCATGTTTCCATGCCTGCTTGCCTTTGTGTCAGAATAGCCAGGCTTTGTTTTCCATGGAATCCCAGACTGGTTTGGGTTGGAAGAGACATTAAAGCCCATCTTGTTCCACCCCGTGCCCTGGGCAGCGACACCTTCCACTATCCCAGGTTGCTCCAAGCCCCAATGTCCAGCCTGGCCTTGGACCCTGCCAGGGATCCAGGGGCAGCCACAGCTTCTCTGGGCACCCTGTGCCAGTGCTCACCAACTATTTCATTTGTAGCTTTTCTTGCTTATTTTGCCCTGTCTCTGATACAGGGCAGTGTGCTGTCCCCATATCCCAAACCCAGCCACTCTGACCCTGGCAATTCCTCTGAGGAAGGCTCTGAGAAGGGCTGGGAGCTCTGAGAAAGGGAAACACCTCTGTTTGCAGAGGGAGGGTGGGTTCCAAGCTGCCCGTGCCCACTCCAGGCTCTCCCAGCCACACGCCACACCCTGAGGCCTTAAAGCCTTCCTGCTGGTCACCAGGGTCAATTAATAGCACATGGAGCAGGGACAAAAGGCCAGCAGGAGTTCCAGCCTCATGGGAGGATGCTCCCAGCACTTCCCTTCCTCTGGAGGACTGGCACTGGGTTTATCAGGTGTCTGGGCCACTCTCCAGCCCTGCGAGATGCCAGCGTGCCCAGTTCTCCAAGCAGCTCCGGCCTTGCTCGTTAATCCTGGCAGAGATCGGGGTGAGGAGGAGCCGCTGGGCCATTTCTGCTCCCCGAGGCGGGCACGGTGCCAGGCGCCGGAGCCGTCTGGCTGCCAGGAGCGGCAGGTCCCGGCTGGAGCATCCCTCCGGGCGGGCACCGCGGCAGCCTCCGAGCGCCTCTCCTCCATCCTCCATCCTCCATCCTCGGCTGCCGTCTGTGCCTTTCGCCTCCCGGGCTGGCGAGGTGAGAAATCCGCCTCGGGCAGGCTGTTTCCCCGAGGAGCGTGGGAGAAGGCTTTCAGACAGCCAGGCTGTGCCCCGAAGCGCCTTTCCAGCTCTCCAAAATGCACTTCCCGGCGGTGCTGATCCTCGGGCTCCACCCCTGCCGGCGCGGGGATCACGGCACCACGCGTGCCTGTGCCACGAGGCGTCAGGAAATGCAAACCGCAGCTCCATCGCTGCTGGTTTTTACCTAAAAGGGAAGAAAGGGGCTATGGAAAGGGGCTGCAGAGCTGCTGCTGTGCAGAACTGTCGGGATCCATCCATTCATGCCAGGAGAGGACTTGGACACAGAGTGCTTTGAACAAGCCGAGGGGTTGCCCAGATCCACGCTGGCCATCTGTTCCCTGCAGGACGGGGTGTCGTTCCAGGGCACGGGCACACTGTGCCACATCGAGCCCTTTGCTGCTGGTTATCAGCTGGTGACAAGGGCTGCTGGCAGGAGCAGAGCCAGGATTTAAAAGCTGTGATCCAAACCCTGCTCTGCTGCTTGTTCTGGGTCACCTGCAAGGCCACGCAGAGCTTATTTTCAGAGTCTGGCTTGGAAGTGGCTGAAACCTGATGAATTTATACCCAGGAGAGCCAGAGACTGCAGCAGTCACTGCTCCAGCTCTGAAGGAATTCGGGGAGGAGGAGGAGGACAACAGAGAGGGGACAGGTCTGGTTTGCTCTTGATTTTTCTTTCCTGGTGTAGTGACATTTTGCTGAAACACCAGCCTTTTTTTTTTAATAGTGAGTGCTGGAAAATATTTCAGAAATCTTTCCAAATCCTGTGCCTTCCAGATCTGCCAAAACAAACTGCTGTGGCCACAGGCACGTTGCTTTGGTAGCCCAAGCTGCCATGGATGAAAACACACTGGACCATCAGTCAGGCTGCTCCTGGCTACCAAGAAAGCCCTTGGGACTGGAGGCATCCAATATTTATGGTTTCTGTCCTGGCCTGAAGTGACAGGACAAGGGCAAGTGGTGTCCCACTGCCAGAGAGCTGGGTTGGATGGGATATTGGGAAGAAATTCTTCCCTGTGAGGGTGCGGAGGCCCTGGCATAGGTTGCCCAGAGAAGCTGGGGCTGCCCCTGGATCCCTGGCAGTGTCCAAGGCCAGGTTGGACATTGGGGCTTGGAGCAGCCTGGGATAGTGGAAGGTGTCCCTGCCATGGCCACAGTGGAACTGGATGGTTTTGAAGGTCCCTCCCAACCCAAACCCTTTGATGATGATGATGATGATGATGGGTCTCTGATTTTTTCCAGCTTTGAGGGCTGGGAAGTTGTGCTGAAAGCCTGGGTAAGAGCAAGTTCAGGGAAAACATCTTTAGAAAACATCTTTAAAGTGTTTTGTTGATGCATTTCCCCTATTTTTCATCAAGCCTGAGGGGGCTGATATGCAACTGAAAACAGTTTCCGTTGTTTTCTAGTTCCTCGAGGGCTGCTCCAGGCAGGCATCTTCAGGAAAGCCGCTCTGAATTGACTTCCAAATGAGAGTAATTAAAGCAAATGAGGCCTTTGCAGGGAAGAGCTCCTGGCTGGATGATGCACTCGGCTCGAGGTAATTGTCCCAGGGCAGCTCTCACGCTGTGGTGGGGATGGGATGGTTTCACACTTCACACACTTCTCCCTTCTTCCCATTTTCCCATTTTCACGAGGCAACAGCACGTGCCCGGGGTGTCCCCTGTCGTCCTGACCTGCTTTAAGTGACTTCTACCTGAACCTGCCTGGTCTCACTCAGCTGCTGCCAAGGTTTTAAGGAGACTTAGTATCCCCCACGCCCCTGGGGCAAAGGATGATTGGAAGCAAGGTGGGATTTGGAGTCCTGGAAACTCTGGAGTATTGATTTCTTTCCCCACAAAAAAACAGAGGCAAACTTTGCAATGTCAGTGCAAAGCAAGGAGAAGAAAGCACTTAAATGGAGCAAGAACTGCCAATTTCACAACAATTGTCAAGAAATAGTGAACTGAAATATCCCCTTGAACTGAAATATCCCCTAAGGGTGGGGAAAATGTCAAGCCCAAGCAGTTGTCACTGTTTTTTTACCTGCAAGTCACACACTGCATCCCTCCTTAGGGACGTTTCTGTTCCTCTAACACTTCCTGACCTTTCTCAAAATGTTCTTCAACCCCCAGCAGGGGAGCAAGGGGCCTCCCCATGCCTCAGTTCTTCTTCTCCTCACCTTTGCCACTGTTGCTTTCCCTCACAAGCTGTCGCTGTCACCGTTTGTAGGAGAGACTTTTGCTCGTTCTGGTGCTTGGTGCTGGCACCAGAGCCCACCACGAGCTCTGGCGAGTTTTATCAGTCCCCTGCACACCCAATGCTCTTGGCCAAGTTGGAGGAGGGACAGTTTAGGTTGGATATTAGGAAAAATTTCCACATGGGAAACCTGGCCAAGGCAATGGTGGAATGCCCATCCCTGGAAGTGTTCAGTGTGTGGATGTGGCACTTGGGGACCTGGTTTTGGTGGAACTGGCAGTGTTTTAGGTTACTGGTTGGAGCTTCAACCTTTTCCTTCTTCAGCTCCCTATTTTTTTATCCATGCTCTGAAGGCCTCTCCTGAGTATTGCTCTTTTCTTGGATTTATGGTGTTGTACTTTCACTGCTGCTATTTTTTTGGGGGGGTGAGGAGGGAAATGTGATAAAAGGAAGTAGAAGGAAAGGTTTCTTTTTCTGTTCTTTTTTTTTTTTTTTTTAATTATTTTCTCAAAACCAGAAAGGAGAAAATGGAAAATATAAAAGAACATGAAAATGCCCCAATTCTTTCAAAATAGCTCCTGGGTAATTTCCACCCTCAATTGCAGATTTTGTGCGTCAGGAGAAAATACAAACTGTGTATCTCCTGTGGATCACAGGAGGATTTTCCTTTGTCCACATGCCTTGGGCGCTGACCTGGGGACGTGGGGAGGCTTTCCTTGGGCTTTGGTGGCTTTGAAAGCCCCGTTGTTCCTTCACAGGGATCCTCTATGCTGATCGTGCACATTCTGTGGGCATCTGTCAACAGGGGGAGGGGAGGAAATTACTGAAATGGGTAATACAGGAGATGAAAACAATCTGTGCCGGCCTCTGGATAATAACCAGCTGATATTAAGCTTAAGCCCAGCTGAAAACAGTTAATAATAAATGGGTATTAATTAACTCTAAATTACAGGGGAAGGTGCAGGCTTGGCCCTCAATCCAATTAGAGGCCTGTAATTTGTAACAGAGAGAATCTGTCCAGCCTGTGAATAAATGATCAAAGGCTGGGGATGCAGCAGCGGGGCTGTGTCAGGGTTCAGATGATGCCTGGACAAGGAAGAGGCCAGGGGAGGATTAAGAGAGAACTGTGGCCAGACAGTTTTGGTTTGCCACACACCCCGAGCACAGAGCTGAGCTGTGGGCCCAGAAAGTTTGGGATGAGTCCTGCTGGGAATGAGATATTCCTCAGGGACCCCTCATAGTGACAGCAGGAGGGAAAGGGCAAAACTGAGGCTGGTCCAAGGCCAGATCTGACTGTGACGTGCTGTGTGCATGAGCAGGGAGAGTCAGAGTTGTGCTCAAAGTTGACCAGACCCTTGGCCAGGGAGCAGTTGGGAGGTGAAGGTGTGATCCAAGAAGGAGCTGCAGCTGGAACACAGCACTTGCCCAGCTCTGGCACTGCCAGACTGAAGGGAACAGGCCACCAAGGGTCACTGACCAGGGCCTGCTGGAAGGATTCCTCTGAACCAACAGCTTCAGGCTGCTCACACGCGTGAGGACAAGAGGCGCAGTTTTAAACCTCACTGGTGTTGAAAGAAGCTCTGGAATGTGCCATCTTCCAAACACCAACTATGAGGAAAAGTACAGCGTTTTGAAAGCTACTGTGAGGAAAAATACAGCATTTTGAAAGCTTGGAGTGTTTAAGGCAGACCTTCAGACATGTCCCACAAATGAGAGACAGCGTCAGCAGTACCCAGAAAAGGCTGTTCTGATCCAAAGAAACGCCACGTGCTTGCTGTTTCTCCTCCTGATCCAAAAGTGCAAATTCAAGCCCAAAGGGAATGTCCTTCCTTGGGAACAACTGTAGGGATTTTTTTGGTTGAATGCAACGAGCAGGATGTGTTTTACCCTTGGGCTCGGCACAGCCTGGCCTTAGAAGCACCCACAGAGGCAACTGAGAAGGGTGCTCCAGTTTGGACTTGCCCCCTGTGTAATTACCCACCAGGGGGAGGCTGATCCGTGTGGAGCTGGGTAGGGATCCCTCCTGGAGCAGAGATGGCTGGCACGGGGGAGGTGTCAGGGCTTGCAGGGACCAGACCGACCCCAGAGGAAGGAGCCAGGGAAAAGGAGCTGGCAAAGCCTCATCTCCTTGGCACAGCTGTGCCAGAAGCAGCCAGTCCCAGGCTTGGAGCAGGAATTCCAGGCGTGTCCCTGCAGGCAGAGCACAAGGGATGCTCCACACATCCCACGCTGTGCAGCCAAGGAGCAGCAAGAGGGAGCCTGACTCCCCAGACACTGATGCAGTCATGGAGAAAGAGCTGGGCCCAGAAATATTTTGATTATCCTTTTTCAAAGGAATCCATGTTTGCAGAGGCTTGATCACAGAATTGCAGGATGGTTTGGGTTGGGAAGGATTTTAGAGATCACCTCATTCCAACTTCCCAGCCATGGGCAGGGCTTGTTTCCTGGTGCCAGGTCTGGGCATGCTCACAGCAAGAGCAGTTTTGTGGGATGCTCCATTGAGGTTTAATAGTTCTGGAAAGAAACCAAAACCCTTGAGTCCTCAAAGGTGCAATGGACTGAGATCCCCCACAAGTCCCTCAGGACTGGCATCTCTGACGCCTGGACGTGATGTCTTAAAGAACATGGCTCTGCTTTGAATTTCTGCCAGTAAAACCATGGAATATCCTGAGCTGGAAGGGACCCACAAGGGTCCTTGAGTCATGCAGTATCAATATTAAAGACTTCAGCAGGATGATGCGGTCCTGTTGTGTAGGAAACTGCTTTCAATCCATTCGGCTGTATCCAAGATGATTTCTTTCCCTTCCTGACCTGCAGAGATTATTCTGGAAAAACAATTCTTTAGATGCTATGGCAGGAGGAATAAAAATAGCTGAGCAGACGAACCGGCCTCCCTGGCAGTACAAATACTTCCAAGTGCTTGTAGAACAGGCAAAATGAAGCCTGTAGCAGGAAACTGAGGGAATCCCTACACAAAAGAAGGAAATTTGGGAAGAATGACTAATCTAGCAGAGGAAACTAGGTGCTGTGCCTGGCTGTTAGCACGGCAAGTGTCTCTCAAAGCATCAATGTGCGTGTGGAGCAGGGCACACATCCCGGGATAGCTGACATTCCTGGGGGAGCAGGGTGGCTGGGATCTCCCAAGGGGTTCAGGGACAGAGGCTCTGAGGAGTCAGGTGAAGGGAAGGGAGTGGGATGAAAACAGGGAATGCCTTTACATGCCAGCCTGGGAAGTGCTTGCACCTGGGTGACATCAGGTGATTTGTGAGGGAAGCCCAATGAAGGCTTCCAGTGCTGGCAGCAGTTTTTCCCGGGAGGAATGATGACAGGAGCAGAACTTGCTGGCTCCTGCAGCCTCCTGTGGGCGCCTGCCCTGCCATCTGAGCCTCTCCTTGCAAGAGGCGCCTCTGAGCCATTTTTCCCATCCCATCCATCCCCTCCATGGTGTCAGCAGAGCTACCCTCCCTCCCCAGGGCTCTCCACCCTTGGAATTCCGGGGGAGGGAAGCTGTGGGGCTTCAGCTTTGGTTTTAACCATGATTATTCGGGGGAATAGTTTGACCTGGTGGCGAAGACGGGCTCATACTTCAGAGATGACTTGGCTGCAGCCCTCATAGGTTTTGGGGAAGTGGGAAAAGAGATAAGAAAATGAGGAGAGGCTGAAAACAGGCCCTCACTATCACTTCCACCTGGAGCAAAGGACCAGGCAGCATTGCTTGAGGCATGGATGAGACTGATGAGGAACCACTCAGCTTCATCTGCAGCTTTGTCCTGCAGATGAGCTCATCAGGGGGAATAAATTAATCCAGACCCCCTCCTCAGCCCATTCCTGACCTTTTGGAGAGCAGCACCCCACCAGCTTGGGGGTGTCACATGAGCAAAGACTCTCCATTGCACCGCTGGTGACCCACCTGGGGTCACACCTTCCCTGTGTGCCAGGCTGCTCAGAAGCCATTTAACCCCACTCCGCTGCCTTCAGGATGGACTTGGCTGCTCCAGCAGAGCCCTCCAGCACAACTCAGAGTCAGCAGGCTCAGCTTCCATTACCCTCCCATACAAGGATTCAGGATTCCAAGACCTTGACTCTGCCTGGAGCAACCCTGGGATCTGGAAAGTGCAGTGGCTGTGGTGTGTGGAGGCTTGGGTCAGGTCAGAGCAGGCTCCTGGCCCCAGGTCAGTGATGGATGGATATCCAGGCCCCAGACATGGGGTTATCTCAGCTATTTGGGTTATTCTAGGCATCTACCTTATCTCAGTGTTCAGTGTCCAGCCCTCTCTGTGATCCTGGATTGTGGAGAACATGTTTCATCCCCACAGCCTTCAGACTTTTAGCTGCTCCTTTTCTCCTCTCCATCAGGGAAGTAAGGGGAGGAGGTAAGATGTCCCTGTCCATAGCAGGGGGGTTGGAACTAGATGATCTCTAAGGTCCTTTCCAACCCAAACCATTCTGTGATTCCATGAATCCATGAATCGGGCTTTGAACAGGGAGTTGCAGTTATCCTTGCAGACTGGGAAAGTCAGATGAGGAACAGTGGGAGCCCATGGAGGAAGGGAGCTGGACTTGTTATGCTGATTCCTCTCTCTTCTATTTTACGCATCCTAAAAACCCCTTTTCCCTGATCTTTTAGGCTGGGGATGGTACCTGGGCTCTGCTCACTGCTCCCTTTCAGTCTTTTCGAATTAGAAGCCCTTCAAAGGGAGACATTCTCTCTTCTGTACCCCCTGGATATGTTCCCCAAAAGGACAGAGTGCCTCCTGGATGATCACAGGATTATGAACAGGAGCACATGGTCGGGACAGAGGCTCCAAGGGTGTCTGGGTCCATTTGGGTTTCGCCTCTGTGGCTGGGTCCTTGGATATCTCACGGGGAGTGATTCGTGCCTGGGCCTTTCTCTGTGGCAGGGCTTTGTATAACAGCTCTCTGTGATGTATAATGAGAGCTGAGTGAGTGATGAATTCTTCCCTCACTCAGGATATTTATAGCTTTTTCTCGTTCTCCTCCAGCGAGTCACCTATTTTCGCACGGCTTGTGGGCGCTCCGTGTCAGCGAGGCTGCAGCTCCTCTGCCAAGGCTGGGGGAGACTGGCCACAGGGTCCCAAGTTTCTCAGGACTGGGATGGTGCATTTCAAGATCCCCTTGTGTGTGAAATCAAGCTAAAAGGCACGAGACCACACAGTTCCCTCTTTATTTTTGGTGACTCCAAGGGTCACGTTTCCCATCTGCTCCTCCGCAGACGGACGGGCTCACGTTTTCCTTCTCGCTTTGCACGGGGCTGACTCTCAGTATCCTGCTGTCCCTGGAAGCTGGGATTCTGTTGGGATCATCCCTCCCAGGGTGCACCAGCTCTGACCAGACCAGGTGGGATGAGATCCACAGCATCTGGTGTGGGTTTGTTGCCGCTCTCATGATCACACACGACGTGAACCAGCACGGATTTTCACCAGGAGCTTATTCTGGATAAGCAAACAGAGCTGCCTGACTTCTCCTGTGTCCTAAAAATGTGTCTGGATACTTGTTTTCACCTGGAGGCCTCAGGAAAGGGGAGCAGGTCAGCAGCTAAGTTGCCAAGATGTCCATCCATCCATCCATCCATCCATCCATCCATCCATCCATCCATCCATCCATCTCCCCTAAGCCAGGAGCAGGATGGATGGACATTCAGGATCATGTGCAGAGCTGGAGCCACAGGGATGAACGTTTGCACAATGGAGCTTCCAGCCTTAGGGGGGTCTCCTGTCTAAGCAGTAAAATAATTACGTGTTTTAAAATCCTTCATTTGTAACATCCTTCAAGGAGAGTTTTGTGTCTCCTCCATCTTCCATCACAGGAGTAATATTAAGAAATAGACTAAAACTGAAGCAAAATGGTATTTTGAGGGCTTTTTTTTCTATACCT
>VZTJ01000770.1:121573-138729 GCA_013397795.1 Orthonyx spaldingii
CCCCCCCCAATTTTCCTTTCTTTGTTGTTTTGTTGGGTTTTTTTACACTGCCAGAGGAAAAGCAAGTGACTTCCCCCACTGTGGATACCTTCAGCTCCCCTTTCCCTGGCCATCCCCCCTTCTCCAGGCTGCTCTGGAGCCAGGTTATCCCTCACCTCCCCCCTCTCTCTGCCCGGGGGCTTTCCTTGTACCATCCTCTTGCAGCTCTGTGCACTTGTGCCCTCCTCCTCTTCCCACAGCCTGATTTATGGGGTTTATCTTTCCCTTTTACGCTGCACCTGATTGCTGTGACCTCTGCTCCCTGCATAGCTTGAATTCCTCGGGGGGGGCTGTGGGCCACCTCAGGAAGAGCTTTCTCCTTCCCTGGGCCACTCCAGATGCCACCAAGGGGTCCCTCAGCCACGTCCATCCTCTGCCCACGCGGCTGGGGGATGAGGGGGGTTTCCAGGGGGGCTGCCCTGTCCTTGAGTTTGTGGCAGAGAAGGCAAAAACAGGGTTTTCCCCTGCCCTGGGGATGTGCTGCTCCCTCCAGCCCACCCCAAAATCTCATCTGTCTCCCTGGAGCTGGGGAGATGTGCTGGGCCTCTCCTGGGATGGGGTGTGATGGGGTCGGGGAGAGGTCAGTGACAACGGGACAGGAATCTTGGTTTTCCTGGTCTCATCAGTTCTTCCCTTTCCCTCCCCAGCCCCCGTGCAGGATCTCTCAGGTACAGGGGACACACCACGGCTACTCAGACAATGAAGGCTGGACAATATCCCAAATTCCTGGGGGTGGTCCTGCTTGTCAGCACCTGCTGGCAGCTCTTCCCTGGGCAGGATCCATCTCCTGCCCTACCCAAGGGGTCAGGATGAATGAGCCCCGCTCTGCCACATCACAAGTCACCCCTCATGTTACTAAAAGGACATTTTGGAGGTGGACCAGGCCCAGCTCCCTTGGGGGCTGCTCCTCCTCCCCGGGGATTCCTGCATCCCCTGCAGCAGCAGGGATTGTCCCTCCTCAGCGTCTCCCTGTCCGGCTTCGTGAGCTGAGGCACGGCCTGGGGATGGACCAGCAAGGACTCAGGCTGAGGTTGGGACATTAATTAACTAATCCTCACCCTCCATCCCTGATTCCCCTTCCCTCCGACTGAGGGTGAGCAAGAGTGGGGAAGCTCATCTGTCTATGGGAATTGCACTTCCCTGGGACTTAAAGTCTCCCAGATGGGACTGAAATGGTCACTGGAATTTAATTTCTTTAATCTGCAGGCAGGGGCAGAGCACTCACCACTCCCCAGCACCCCACTGCAACCAGGGACATTAAAGGAGGGCACAGGGATCCGAGGCTTTTTCCATCTGGGAAATGCTTCTTGGCTTTGTCACCGCACACTTTTACCCCGGACAAAGCTTTAGGGCCAGATCTGCACCCGATGTCTCCGATGCCCAGAATGAGAGCAGGCAGTGTTTAGGTTAGCTGGGATGGCTCTCACCAGACCCTCTTCTAACATGGGTTTCCCACACTTGCTGGTGTTTACGGTCTCCTTTTTTCCTTGTAAAAGGAGCAGGAGAAAGTGTGATTTCTCACTCTGCACTTTGGGAATTTCGTGACTCTCCATCCCATCCTCAGGAGAGTGATTAGAGTTACTCATTACAGACATAGTGGTGGGGTGCAGCTCTCAAAGTGGGGAGCTTCAGAACAGGGACAAGCTGAAACCTCTGGGAGAACAGGGTTTTATCTCCAGCTCTGATGGGGCCTCGTGGGTGGAAAACCTCAGCCTGCTGGGGCTTGGTCACTGCAGTCAGCCTTGATTTCCTCTGACTGCTTTACTTGTTAGGACAACTTATGATGCAACTTCTGCTGTTAGAAGGGACAAAACCACTTCCAGCAAGCTGTTGCAAATCCTGAAACAGGAATAAAACTCAGGAGTTAACTTTTAGTTTGGTTGGTTTTTAAATGCTAAGTACTGGCTTCTTTCCCATCGGCTGCATCACCCAGGAAGCTGCAAGTTCCCCCTTCTGACATCTGAGGGGGAAGGTGGGGTTCCTCAGCCTGCAAAGTTATCCCCAGGATGTGGAACTTGTGCTAAACCACAAAATACCACAAAGCTTCGGGTAAAATTCCCAGGAGCTGGCATCAGGTGGAGGAGCTGGGATTTAAGGGAAGGCAAGAGGCAGAGTCCTCATGATTTTCCCTGCATTAACCCCCTGTGCAGCCGGGCAGCAGAGGACCGTTTTGGAGGGGTTTGGGACAGGAATGTGACACGAAACACTGGGAATGCTGGAACTGAACTCGGCGTTTGGGTTTCTCCTGGAACACGAGCATTTGGAATCACTGGCAGCCAGGCCAGGAGGTGCCCCAGCCTACGTGACTGGTTTGTGGTGGTGACTGATAGCAAACTGCACTGCCAGAGCTCTCACTGCAATAACCACACATCTGCAGGTGCCTGGAGTGAGTCAGCACTGCCTGACGCACTCTGAGAGCCGAGTTGGCCTCAGGGACCCCCTTCCCCATCCATGTTTCTTCCCTAGGAAGAGCCTTTTGCTCCCTTTTGTTTATAACTGGGGGTGACTGAGCCGATGTTGCGAGAGCAGCGTCAGCTGAGGTTGTGCAAGAAGTGTGAGGATACCCACAGAGGGGAAACCACGCCCTGCACAGCCCTGCCACATCCTCCCCTGCTGCCTCCTGCCCCAGCCAGGGCTGCTGGCACCAGGGGAGCTGGCCCTGCCCGCTCTGAGACACCTCTGCTTTTGCTTTCTTTGCACCGAGCTTTTCTGGGGAGCAGGGGTATGAGAATCATCACTGCTGCTTCGGGATGGGAATGGAGCAGCTCCCAGCTCCTCCTGGCTGGGCTCTGCTGGTCAGGGAAGGGTGGAGGATGGAAGGCCTAAAGGCTTCCCAGGGATGGGAAGTGCTGTGTTTTCCAGGCCCCTGGCACAGCCTCCAGCAGCAGCGAGAGGAGTGGAGGGGGTATGACCACACCTGCAGTGGGGTGGCAAAGGCATCTGGGGAAATGATGCTCCAAGGAATGGAGCCCCTCTGCTCTGGAGCCAGGCTGGGAGAGCTGGGGGTGCTCACCTGTAGAAGAGAAGGCTCCAGGGAGAGCTCAGAGCCCCTTCCAGGGCCTAAAGGGGCTCCAGGAGAGCTGGAGAGGGACTGGGGACAAGGGCTGGAGGGACAGGACACAGGGAATGGCTTCCACTGCCAGAGGGCAGGGAGAGATGGGGTATTTGGAAAAAAATTCCTCCCTGTGAGGGTGGGGAGGCCCTGGCACAGGGTGCCCAGAGAAGCTGTGGCTGCCCCTGGATCCCTGGCAGTGTCCAATGCCAGGCTGGACATTGGGGCTTGGAGCAGCCTGGGACAGTGGAAGGTGTCTCTGCCCATGGCAGGGGGTGGGATGGGATGGGCTTTAAGGTCCTTCCAACTCAAATCATTCCACGATTTTGTGATTCTGATATTCTCCTCCTGTCTCGTCCTGGGGTTGGTTGCCATGGGGCTTTCCTGTCTTTTGGCTGATGTGGTGCTTGATGCTGTATCCATGGATTTGCTCAGTTCTGCCCATAGGAATTCAAGTTTGTATTTCTTCCTCCTCCTCCTAGCCTGCACTAAGATCATGTCTGATGAGCAGCCTGGCTGGGAAAATGTGATTGGGATTGATTTTGTTGCCTGCAGCCGGTGTTGATTGGAGATTCTGTCACTGTTTTGTTTTACAAGTCGATTTCCTTGTAATTCTTCCACAGTGAGGACTCGCTGCTTTCCCTCTAAGACATTAGGCCTGGCCTGAGCAACCTGGGCTTAAAACTGAACTTTTCACGCTGTTCTTGTCTCACTGAACTCGCTGCATCCAGCCCAGCCAGGGCTGGGGGTTCATTCCCTCCTCTTGCTTCCCATTTCTCCTGCTGCAGGGAAGGGAGACTCCCCCATCCCTCCTGCTTGGGATGTCCCCCTGGAGCTGCTGGAAATGATCTCCCAGGCTTTGCTAATCCCCAAGGAGGTGAGAGCACCCTGAGGCAAGGCCCTGTGTCACCAGGCCAGCCTGAGAATCACCCGGAAAACTGACATGGACAGCCTGGAGCAAACCACTGGGAATTGTATCTTCTGGGCAAGGTGGGAAAGGAGGGGCCAAACCTGCAGGGAATGGGATTTAAGGGACTTGCTGTCTCCATTACAGCTTGTGCATGTCCAGAGCTTGTTTGTGAGCAATTAAGGCAGTGTCTTAAGCAGAGCCGTGGAGAGCACGATTAAGTAATTAAGAGTAATTAAAGGCACGTTATCCATGGATGTGCTGTTGGGGATGGAGTAAGGAATTCGGGGTTAGGCTTAACCTCTCTGTCTTCTCTGAAAAGAAACGGATCGGTCCCTTTTGAGATGGAGAGAGGGGGGGAAAAAATTATCTGAGCCTTGTAGAAGTTTCCCTGCGTTATTTTCCCACTCAGACCTGAAGCTGCCAAGGTTCCTCTCACCCAAAAGGACTCCTTTTTAAGAATTTTCAGTCAGAAATCTCCTGGTACTTCAGGTGATAAATGTGTTTATTGAAGCTCTTCTTCTGCTATGATACCTCTCACAAGTTCTATATTTGCCCTTGCTAGGGCTTTGTTATGAAAAAAAAAAAGTGTTAGGGCTTCTGGTTTGTGCCAGCACCAGGAGGGTTTTGGAAAGCAAGGCACTAGACTGGAGCTGGAAGCTGGATTTCTGCTGTGCTCCCAAGGACCAGCCTGTAGGGAAAAGCCAGTCTAGGATCTGCAAGGATGCACAAGGATATAGGTTAAGGGGGAATTTGGGGAGAAAAGTAATTTTTGGTTGGTTTTTTTCCTAGTTAGCAATTGCATCCACAGTGGATTGATTAAAGCAAAAAGGGGGACTCAGGAAGGTCCTGACATGAATTAATCCCCCTGGGATAATCAGGAATAACTCTTCTGGGTAGGGCAAAGCCTCGGGAGCAGGGCTGAGGGGAATGAAAGACAAACTCCTTTTGCCTCCTGCTCTCCCTCTCGTTATTATCTACACATAAATTACCCACATTCTTTGCAAGCCGGGTCTTGTCTTGACTGAGGGAGTTCAGATCATCAGAAATGCAACAGTTCTCCTGCATATTTCCTGATAAAAGAAGCTCTAAAGGGGACAAGAAGCTGGAAGCAGGGGGGAAGTGGGATAGGGTTTTTCCTGCTGCCGTTTCTGAGAGTTTCCTGGGATTCCTGGGCCACCAATACTGGAAATTTCTGGATACTCAGTGAGAAAACAGCCCCAGCATGGAGAATACCCCTTGTGTCCTGCCTGCATTGAATTATATACCTGTAATAATGCAAAATTCCTTTAAAAGTTCCCAGTGAAGAGCCATCTCAGAGCAGACACGATCCATTCCAGCAGTGTTGCCTCAGCATTATCCAAACACTCAAGGTCACCCCGGCTCCCTTCTTTTCCCGCCTCGCCGTGGCACTTTGCCACCAGCATTTCCATGAAATGGCTCCTTTTCTGATGAATCCTTGGGATTTTTGTTTGGTTTTTTTTTTTTTTGGATGGCCAGGGAAGAGCAGCACTGGCTGCTTTCCAAGCAGCTCCATTGCAGATGCCAAGGTTTGCACACCCTCCCTGGTTAATGGATCACCAAGACATGACCTGGCTGAGCCTGCCAGGAGCAGGGGCTGGATAAACACCCACTCCATGGGCAACATCCCCCTTTCAGGGCTTGGTGGAAATTTGGGGTGCTCAGGCAAACAGACCCCCCAACACACCTCATTCTAGCCCCCAGAAAAGCATCCCTGCCACCTGAGTGGTGCCTCCTTGAGTTTCTTATCCCAGAGCAGAAATAGGACCCAATAATTTAATGGGGACATGGATAAGTCACAGAGATCTGTGGTTGCCTCCCCAAACACATCCATGGCGGGGAAAGCTGCTGGAGCTAAGGGATAATCCAGCAAAGGATGGGAAAAGCTGTGGGCTGGAAATGCCGGTCACCAGGAGAAACACAGAACTGTAGAGCTGGAAAAGCCCTTTAAATCATGGAGTCCAAATGGGCCCCCCAGAAGTGCCAAGGTCACCACTGAACCGTGTCCCCAAGTGCCACATCCACACCTTAGAACTCCTCTTCAAGAAAGGCAGGAGGAGCTGAGGAGATATTTGCAATATACCCTTCCCTGTGTGCAATTATATATCTATATATAAATATATATAGATATATATATAAAAACCAGAGCATGGATGGGATATAAACACACATATATAAATATACATAAATATATATACAACCCCCACATATCCAGAACTTATTTGGCAGCAATTACAGATGAAGCACTCAAATATCTCCCTGGTCTCAGCAGACACAGCCCTGCCTTCTCCCTTCCCTCCTCCCGCGTCACTCTCTCCATTATCCAGCTAAAAATAAAGGAGCCTTGGGCACCCAAGTCTCCCATGGGCCTCTGGATGATAAGCAGGGAGCCTTGGTGTTAGCAACCCGTCCCTGGGGCTGGGAGCTCCAGCCCCACAGCATGCCATGGGGGTGTTGCTCACGGACCCCAAATCCTCTTCTCCCAGGCTTTCCCTCATCCAGAGCTCAGGCAGTCCTCAGAGGTTATAAACCCTCAGGCCACAGGGATAAATTCCAGCAGGACTCATATTTTTCCCCCCCAAAACTCCCAATGAGTTTATGGCCCCCTCATGCTCCACGTGGTCACAGCAGGACTTCCTCACCAGCAGTAACGTTTGGATTTCCCCCACTACACCCCAGCAGCTCCCTGGGACATGGAAAATGCTGATGCTCAGGTGTAATAAATACTTTTTGCCCTCCATACCTGCTTTGCTTTCACAGGGGAAGAAGGAGGGGGCCCCAGGTGGGTTATTTGTCCTGCAGGAGGTTCTGCAGCTGATGAGGGACAAACTCTCAGCTCCTTGGGCTCTTTGCATCACAGCCCCTTGATGAAAAATGGGCAGCACCTCCAGAGAGGCTGGGCTGGTTGGGAAGATGTTTGGTGCCAGAATTTGCTGGGAAAACTGGCAGAGGATGATTTTAAACCATTCTTGCCTCCTCTTTCCTAACCTGAGCTACTCTGGAGCTGCTGGAAGGCCCAGAAGGAATTCAGCAGGTCCCAGGGCTGGGCTGAGGCAGCAGCAGGGTCTCCCCACCTCTCTGGGACCACCAGGTGCCATTCCTGGCAGAGAAGGTCCTGCTCAGATGCACGGGGAGGGCTGAAGGCCATTTGTTCTGGGGAATGGCCAAGCACAGGCTCTAAGGAGAAATTTAGGAAGAAATTCCTTCCTGTGAGGGTGGGGAGGCCCTGGCACAGGGTGCCCAGAGAAGCTGTGGCTGCCCCTGGATCCCTGGCAGTGTCCAAGGCCAGGCTGGACATTGGGGCTTGGAGCAGCCTGGGACAGTGGAAGGTGTCCCTGCCCATGGTAGGGGTGGAATGGGATGAGTTTTAAGGACCTTGCAATCCAAACTATTCTGGAATTCTGTGGTTCTGTGAAGAACGGTGTGTGGGTTGTAAACTGTTCCTTTTGGTGTTTATTTCTCCCCAGCACCCACCTGAGCAGCTCTAACAGCTCCCTCCCGAGCAAGCAGGTGTTTCCCAAGGCTGGTTGGGAAGAGCAGGGTCCATGCTGGGCGGATGGAAAGCTGCAGCACTGCCATCCCCTCCGCAGCCTCTGGGCATTCACACCAGGCAGCAGGAGGGTGGGGAAGCTGCCCAAGAGCTGAGAGGGCCCCCTTTGTTAGGGAGCGCAGGCGGCTCAGGAGGGGCTTTCCAGGGGCTCTTTAAACATTAACCAGCTCAACAATGGCCCTGTGTTCCCAGCTGCCACCGCCACTGGGTGCGTTGGAGGCCCGAGCTGCTCCCAGCCCTGCAGAGGTGGCCTGGCACGGTGTTCTGGGGGTGACAGCAGCCTCTGTGCCACCCCCTCTGCCCGCAGGGGTGGGGTCAGGGCGTTAGGATGCGTTGTTAGCTTCCCTCTTGCTGCCATAACTTGGGGAATATGGCTGGAGGGTTTCAGAGAGCTCAGAAATGAATCCGGCGTGGCCTGGAGCTGCTGGGAGCTGAAGCGAGGCGCTCGGCCAGCCCTGACGTAGCTCTGGTGCCCACGGCTCAGCAGGAGGACCTGGATCTGCAGGAATCTCCCCCCACCCTCAACCTTCAACCCCTTTCCCCACCAGGGAAGGGACAATCCTGCAGTTCTAGCATCCTTACCGAGGGCATCTGAGAATCACACCAGCCCCAATTTCTTTTTGAAGCCAAGGGAGTAGGAAAAATGCTGGCAATGTCTTTTTATCCCTGTGGAAAAGAGGTTTGGGGCGAGTTGAGTGATGTGACCAAGGTTAGGCAGAGAGTGAAAAAGGCTGCATTCAGAGCCAGCTTTGCATCCTGCTCTCTCCTCCTGGCAGCAAAATACAGACGTGACAGTAATGCCAGGTGGGATCAAGAGCTTTGCGAGTGCCTGTTTCCCCAGTCCCCATCTTTTGGGAATGCTCCAGCACCACGGGATCACGAGAACCTTTGTCAGCGGAGAGCAGCTCACCCCAGCTGCAAAATTTGGGTACTCATGGGCAGAGCAATAAAAATAATCCCAGAATGGTTTGGGTTGGAAGGGACCTTAAAGCCCATCCAGTGCCACCCCCTGCCATGGGCAGGGACACCTTCCACTGTCCCAGGCTGCTCCAAGCCCCATCCAACCTGGCCTTGGGCACTGCCAGGGATCCAGGGGCAGCCACAGCTTCTCTGGGCAACCTGTGCCTCACCACCCTTTTATTATTTATTTACTGGTTTTATCACTATTTAATAATAAATATATGTATTATAATATTGTTAATATCAA
Source organism: Orthonyx spaldingii (assembly GCA_013397795.1). Taxonomy (NCBI): domain Eukaryota; kingdom Metazoa; phylum Chordata; class Aves; order Passeriformes; family Orthonychidae; genus Orthonyx; species Orthonyx spaldingii. The sequence continues at coordinate 130,350 of VZTJ01000770.1, forward strand.
TAGTAATTAGAATTCTTATTTATTCTGTTATTCACAACAATAAATAAGGATGACTAATAATAAATGAGAAGAATTTAATCTGTGGGCTGATGAAGAGCTGGGTGAGATGCTCTCTGCCCTTCTCACAAATTCCCCTCGTGCTTCCAGCATTTTGGGAAGCTGTGGGATGTCATCAGTCAAAGCTGTCAGGGAGGGAGGCCAGGGGGTCATTGGGCACCTGGGATTCCTCCTGGTCACCTGGGGGGTGTCCAGGCTCCGTAACTCACCTTCCAGCAGTGTTTTAGTGTCGTTGCTGGAGAGTTTGATGAGCTTTGTGAGCTTTCCTCCCTTAAATCTCACACGAATATCTGAGGGAAGCAAACACAGACTAAGCTGAAATAAACAGAATGGTTTATTAGAGCAAATATTCCCAGGCTGAGCTCTCCATATTCAACCATCCTCGTGCTGAAATGTCTCAATTTCGCTCTGCCAGGCCAGCATGACTTTTTTCCTTTTTTTGCATGGTGTGTGTGGAAAGTGCTTAAGGTGACTCACAGCAGTGGCCTTTTGCTGCTCAGACAAAAAGTTCTGGTGATTTGGGGTAATTCCCATCAAAGAAGCTCCAGGATGGAGCTGCCTGAAACAAAGCAAACAACATTTGAATTGCGGTGGGTGGGATGTTTTTCTTTCTTCTGGTAGTGGTTTCTAGGCCATTTGTAGGTGATGTTCATCCTCAGCCTGCCCAAAATTCGGCCAGGAGCACCTGGTACTGTGCAGTGGCTGCCAGTGCATTCCACCAGGCACCGAGGATCCAGCGCCCTCCGGATTGCATTAACCGGGATGATCCTTGTAAAGATCCTTGCTTGGGAAGCAAATCCCATTTGAAATAAAGCAGAGGGATTTAGCTTAACGAGGCACAGCCAGGGAGGAGAGGGAGAAGGACCCGTGTGGCTGATACAGCAAGAGGCACGGCAGGAGCTGCAGCAGAGGGGCTCTGCGGTGGAGGAGCCGTCGGGAAGCTGTGTGCCTGGAAAAGTGGGATACACCAGGCTCCCTCGTCCATGGGAACACTTGGAGATCACTCAGCAGCCCTCCCTGGTGGCCTTCGGAGAGGGGGGTCTGTCAGGGACCAGCGGAGGAGCAACAGGGGACAGACACTGGGGGCTCATCTCTGCTCGTTCCTGTCCTGACCCCATCTCCCGCTGCGCCCAGCCCTGATCCATCCTCTCCTGCCGTTTGGAACGTTCCAGGTCCTCCTCCTCAGCTGATGCAGCCCCTCAGCTGCCCCCTCGTTGTGTTATCTCCCCGTGCAGGGGCAGCATCCTCGGGCACTGCCCGGCGGCCGCAGGCGCCACCAGGGTCCCCAAAGGTCGCGAAGCTGGGGACAGCCCCTCGCTGTTGCGGGGCGGGGGCACAGCCCCATCCAGCAGGGCCAGCGCTGCCTCGGGGCGCCGCAAGGTCAGCAGCCCCCTGTGCGACGTTTTCATGACAACCGGCCCAAACACCGCCTCCCCCCTGCTGACAGCAGCACTCTCCGGCCGGCAGGACAGGCTGCTCCGAGGGGATGTGCGTCCTTGCCGCTGGAAGCGCAGGGAGCTGCGCTGGCCACAGGGCACGGCCCCTCCCGCCCCTCCCCGCAAACCTTTGGAGAAATCCCAGCTCGGGTAGATCCAGCTGCAGAGTCACACACACCCGGTCACAGCCCCTCAAATCCTGGCAGCTGTTTCTCTTCCCCATCACAGGGAAAAGCACGGTTTCCCCTTTAAACCAGGAGAGAAGTTCCCCCCAGCTCCATGTGGCGCTCAAGGGACCAAAGTCCAGCTCCCCTGGCACACAGATAAGCCCAGGGACACAATGTCAGCGTGCACACCTTCATGCCAGCTGGAAAATTCCCCAAAATCAGCTTCTGCCAGGTGGGATGGGTGAGGACAAGCCCCTTCACGCTAAGGAAGGTGTGGGCACTGCAGCATCCACTGCTGATCTTTCAGATCCATGAAAAGGAGAAGTCCCACGGAAAACGGGCCCAGAGGATGGTCAGGAGCACCTTCAGGAGCACTGGGCCGTGTGGCAGAGGCACAGGAGCCCATCAGTGATGCTCTGTGTGAGGAAGGAGCCCGTGGGAACTGCACCTTCCAGAGGCTCTCCACAGGGTCAGGGGGCAGCTGAGCAATCCACAACTCAATCCTGGAATGCCACAGTCCAGCTCAGCTCCAAGGGATTTCTGAGCCTTGGAAGGAACTGAGCAGCTGCAGTGCTGGATAAGCCTTTGGGTCCACAGAATCACAGAATCTCCTAAGCTGGAAGGGACCCACAAGGATCCAGTCCAACCCCTGGCCCTGCACAGACACCCCAACAACCCCACCCTGAGCATCCCTGACAGTGGTGTCCAAACACTCCTGGAGCTCTGTCAGCCTTGGGGCCGTGCCCATTCCCTGGGTTCAGTGCCCAGCACCCTCTGGGGGGAAGAACCTTTCCCTGATCTCCAGCCTGAGCCTCTCCTGACACAGCTCCAGCTGTTCCCTCGAGTGCTGTCACCCTTCAGAGCCCCCCATCCCTGATCCTGCGGAGCAGACACCACATCCCCTCACCCCACAAACCTCGAGATGGGTGAGAGCTCCCCAAGCCCTTACAAATCTCACTTTCACAAATCAGGCTCATCATTTCCCCTCTGGCTGCCCTATCATCATTTAAAAATATTATTTAAAAAAAAAAAAACACAAAAAGAAAGAAAAAGTCATTTACCACCCAGCTCCACCTCTGCCCTCTGAAATGTCACCCCGGGTTTCCTGTGTCAGCAGCCACCCAGGAGCAGAGGCAGCCTCGAGCTCTGTCTGCAGCATCCTGTTCCCAAGTGGTGTTTTAACCCCTGCAGACCTGGCTCTCTGCCACCGACACCGCTCGCCCGAGGCCACCCGTTTACAAAAAGCCACACTGAGCAAAAATGGAAACTTTCTCTCTGTGTGATCGTCCCCTTAACACGGATTTAAAATCAGGAGAGGCGGTGCAACAAAATCCCCCCCACCAAAAAGTGTCCTACTCTCTCACAGATAGCAGCAGATGCAGAGACGTGAAGTGACCTGCAAAAGAGCTCAGATTTCATTAAGCAGCAAATTATGGATGTCCCCCATGTCCCAGTGGGCTGCCATGTGACAGAGCCGTGACACTGGAGCCTCAGCAGGTCACTCCTCTGTCCCCTTGTCTCCTCTCCCTGGGGAGGCAGCAGGAACCTCCTTCAAACCACACAAAATGCAGCACTGATATTGAGAAATAAGCGGAACACTGGGTTTTGTTGTTTTTTGTTTTGTTTTGGTTTTTTTTTATCAGGCCCTTTCATTGTATAAATAATTTATTTCAGTTCACAGCATTATGTCTGCATCTTTAAAAAAAAAGGAAAAAGGAAAGACAGGAGGAACAGAGACTGACGGACAATGGCGAGGGCAGGGCATGGGCAGCAGGATATCGTGGATGGGAACACGGCAAAGGGAGCTGGGGGAATGAGACCTGCCAAAAAAAACCCAGGTCATCCATGATTTGAGAAGATGCACAGCCTTGCAAAGAGCCCAGGCAGTTCCCCTCGGGAGCTGCTCTGCTCAGGCCCCTCTCGTTGCAGCCCACCGAGGGTGATGCTCATCTTCACACGGGAGAAAAATCAGGTGGTGGAACGTCACAGAAACACCACGGAAGCCAGGAGCTACTCGTTGGAAAAGTCTTTTTAATTATTGCAGAAAGCAGAGTGGCTGGCAAGGGCACGGGCACAGCGTCCCACCAGGCTCAGCTGAACCTTCCAGTGCTCTGCCACCTCTCCGAGGGGATGCTCAGCTGGGTGGGACAAACTCCCAGCAAGGAGCCAGCTCTGTAAAAACAGCTTTTCCATGCCAGCATTCGCTAAGCCAAGACCAGCCAGGGGGTGAAACCCACCACTAACAGCCTGCACGTGTCATTCCTACAACCTGATCCCTCTGGAGCTGCTGGGGTCAACACAGCTTTTACATTTCGCTCTCCCAAAAAAACGGTTAATACATGTGGCTTCTGTGGCATCAAAAATAAATAATCTTTTCTCTCTCTCTCTCTCTCTCTCTCTCTCTCTCTCTCTCTCTCTCTCTCTCTCTCTCCAGCAAGTACCAAAGTGTTGGAGGTGAAGACAAAGCAGGGAAACCCAAGGAAGCAGGAAGAGCCACCTGAACGGATGGGACCAGCCCACACAAGTCAGGACTCGCGCCGGGAACTCAAACCCCGCAAGAGGAGAAGAAATACAACTGGGCTGCAACATTTGTGTCCTAACGAAACTCCCCCAAAAATGCTGTTTGGAAGGTGCTCGTCGCTGCAAGGGGAAGATCAACTCCCCGAGACCCGAAGGGCATTTTGCTTTTGTCTGCTTGGTGCCTTCCCCTCGGCTGCTCTGGGAGGGGGTTTGCAAACGGGAAGGAAGGCTGGTGTAAAATCACCAGAAAATCCTGCCTGGCTCCAAATTCAGGATATTTGGCCCCTGAGGGCCGCCTGCTTCAGCTCTGGGGGAAGCCAGGACCCCAGAGAGCTGGATCTCAGGCTGAAACACAGACAGCAAGTGGATTTTGGTCCCCAGCCCCATCCAGGTCCCAAAATGTTCACCCGCAGGAGGCAGTGGCCAGGCCTGACCCTGCCCGGGTGCTCGGGCTGCTCTGCAGGCACAGGCTGCCCATGTGGCTACTGGGGGAAGCGAGGGGCTTTTAATCAGGTTTAAATCTTTATTAAAAACCTACCAAACCCCCCCCTTGTCTCTTCGCCTCCTGCCATCTCCCCTTTCCAGCAGAGGTTTTTTGCAGGCTCTGGCCATCTCTGTCTGTCCATCCATCTCCATTGCCATGACCCCCCCTGACTTGGCCTCCTGCCCCACTGCAGAGCAGCACGGTGGCCAGAACCCCAAACTCTGCTTTTTCTGGGGGTTTTACTGAGTAACCCCTCGTTTGGATCACCTCCAAAGCCGCACCTGGGAGCGCCCTGTGCGTGGGGACAACGCACACCCGCGGGGGCTTTGCTGCAGAAGGTGCCACCCCCGAGCCTTTGAGAAACGGGGGTCCTGCACAACCCCCCCGGCACTTCCGGCGGCGTCCACCCCAAAACCTTGGGTGTTTTTTCCTTTTTTCACCCTTTTTTCAAGCAAAGAGCTTAAAGCTCTGCACCATTCAGCAGCCGCTCAGCACCCCAGTGCCGCATCCTCCCCCCCCACCCCAAAGACTGCCCGTCCTTGCTCTGCACCCTAAAACACCAGCCAGGGCGGGTGGGTGTCCCCTTACCCATCACACACCCCCCCCNAGACATTTTCTGCTGGTCCAACCCCCCTCCAAGCTCCCAGCACCCCTTCCCACCGCCACCCGCGGGGGCGGGATCCAGGGATGCGGGGATGCAGGGATAAGGGCAGGCGGCACCGGGGCGCAGCTGCCACCCCCTCCCCGCGGACCTTGCCGAGCCACCCCCCCGCAGCATCAACCCCCTGCCCCAAAATGCGTGGGGGGGGCTTGCACCGCCACCCTCCCGCCCCGAAATGCCCACGTTAAAGATCCAAAAGCACGCTGGGCTCCGCTCGAACGCACTTCAACAGGGTCCTGCCCCGTTGGTTCCCCGGTACACAAAGGCTCGCTGGTCCCGGAGGATGGAGAGGGGGGATTCATCCCGGTTTTCCATGTTTCCAGCCCAAGGGAGTCCGGATCAGACCCTCAGGAGCACGGGGCGGTGGGAGAGGGGAGCTCCGGGATCTGGGCTCGGCTGGCGGGAGCCTCTTTGTTATCACCACTATTGTCTGTCCTTTGGGGAAGGAGGAAAAAAAATGAAGAGGAGGGGGAAAAAAAAAAAGAAAAAGAAAAAAAAAGAAAGGACGATTAAACCCAAAAGAATCGCTTTGGTTCTGTCTCCCCCTCGGTTCCTTTGTCTGCTCCCGCATCCCTCCCCGCCTCGGCGGGGCTTCTACCGCTTCTTCTTCTGCTTGAGGGACTTCCTGCGCTTGAGGATCATCTCGTAGAGCTTGTCCATGCCCTCCGTCAGCCCCTCGCCGATGATGGCGCAGGCGGGCTGGATGTGGTAGGTGGTGGAAGGGGTCAGCTCGTGGAGGGCCAGCTGCTTCTCGATCTCGGCCACCGGCAGCGACTTGGGCAGGTCCTGCTTGTTGGCGATGACCAGCAGCGGCGTGCCCTGGTTCTCCGCGAACTTGGTCACCTTGTGCAGCTCCGTTTTGGCTTCCTCCAGCCGGTCCACGTCCACTGAGTCCACCACGTAGATGATGCCATCGGTGCAGCGGCTGTAGGACTTCCAGAGCGGGCGCAGCTTCTCCTGGCCGCCCACGTCCCAGAAGTGGCAGCTGATGCCCTTGGCCGTCCCGTTGCTGAGCCGGATCTTCTCGGTGTTGAAGCCGATGGTGGGCACGGTGTTGACGAACTCGTTGAACTTGAGGCGGTAGAGCACGGTGGTCTTGCCCGCCGAGTCCAGGCCCAGCATGACGATGTGCAGGGACTGGAAGGCGGAGATGTTGGAGGAGATGTTCCCCATGGCCCCGGCTCGCGGCCGCGCTCACAGCCCCGCGCCCATCCCCGCGCCGCCGGCCCGCAGCGGGGGCACGGCTCGGGGCGGCCGAGGGAGCCGGGGACGGGCAGCGGCGATCAGGGAGCGGGGATGAAGGATCGGGAATCGGGGATAAGGGATCGGGAACACGCAGCCCGGCTCCACGCGGCAGCACCGCGCCGGGACTGCCGACCCCCGCCCCGCCCGGCAGGAGGAGGAGGAGGAGGAGGAGGAGGGAGAGAAAGAGGAGGAGAGGAGGAGAAGGAGGGGCCGCGCCGCCGCCTTCCTCCCGCTCCGCCCCGCGTCCCGCCCGCATCGGCCCTGCCTGCACCGCCCTGGCTGAGCTTCACCCGCCCCTGCCCGGGCACCGCCGGGAGCGGAGCCTCTTGTGCTGGAAGCTTGGTTATCCTGATGTTTGTTTTCATCGCCGACCACAGCGAGCAGTAAAAACCCCTTAAAAATAGTCACCGAGCCACGGTGTTATTCATGGAGTGCCTGCCCCGTCCCTGGCAGTGTCCAAGGCCAGGTTGGACATTGGGGCTTGGAGCAACGTGGGATAGTGGAAGGTGTCCCTGCCCGTGGCAGGGGGTGGGATGGGATGAGCTTTAAGGTCCTTTCCAACCCAAACCATGCTGCGATTCTGCCATTATTCCTTGCATGTGAGACATGAGGAGGGACTTCCCACTGCACCAGAAGCTGTTCAGGCACAGCTCTGCAGGGACAAGTGGCACCAGTGATGGTGCTGGAAAGCAGGAGAGCAATGTGAGGCATCTGTGTCCCCTGCAGCTGGCACAGTGTCCCAAAGCAGAGAGGTGCCACAGGGAAAAACCTCACCTGTGCTGGATCCAGGGCTGGGCTGGCACTGATGTCCATGGCCGCTGTTAATGCCTTTTGGATCTCATATTTTATAAAGGTTGTGAGTGCCCTCAACCCCTGTTACAGTTCCTGAGGTCTCCATGGCAGGACAGTCCCCCAGGGCCCTGCACGCTCCATGCCCTGAGCTGTGGAACTTCTGTCCCAGTCACTCATAGCAGGGACCTTAAAGATCTCCTTCCAACTAAGGATCCAATTCCACCCCCCTGCCATGGGCAGGGACACCTTCCACTATCCCAGGCTGCTCCAAGCCCTGTCCAGCCTGGCCTTGGACACTGCCACAGCTTCTCTGGGCAGCCTGTGCCAGAGCTGTTGCTTTTATTTCTGCTCTCGCTCCCGAGCCAAAAAGCAGCAGCAGGGTGGTTGCTGCAATATTACCCATTGCCTCTTTTACAGAGTTTGTAAAAAAAATATCAACTCTATGTGACAGCTCAGCCAGAAAGCCCCAGAGAAAGAAGTGCACTGCAGAAGACAGATACTGCTTTTCAGTTAAGATGCTTTCACCCCTCAGCGTGCAGTGAGGATTTGTCGGGCTGGAGTGGGATCACTTCTCACATTCGTATTTCATCCTGATGATGTGTGTGGAGGCTTTGCGTGGCGATAAGGCTACCTATTAACGCGTGCCATCATAAAAAAACACAGGCAGCTTGCTTTTACAGCCCTCAGAGGTGACACTGGGCACAGCTTTGTGGAAATCACCCTGTGCTGAGAGCAGGAAAAGTGCAGGGAACTCTGTGCCCAGCAGCGTGCAGGTGGGAGAAATACTCCCTGGCACGTGTGAGGGGGCATTGCCAATCCAAAATCGAGGCACAGCACTGGATGGGCTGGAAAATGGAAATATTTTATGCACCAGGGCTGTCCTAGACTGATCCTTGAGCTCAGGCTTTATTCTGCCACCACGCCAGAGAAATGAGGTTCCGAGAGCACGTGGAAAAAGCTGTGAGTGATCACCTGACTCCAGGACCCGGAGCATTAAAGACGAAAAAAAAAAAAAAAA
>VZTJ01000770.1:138748-184628 GCA_013397795.1 Orthonyx spaldingii
AAAAAAAAAAGAAGCCAGAAATAGAAGAATAGGATCATATCTGTGAGTGGCAGATCCGGCACTGGCACTGCTCTCATCTCTCCTGCCTGAACCGCTCCAGCAAAAGCTTTCTTAGAGGCTGCTGTGGAGGATAATCCCAAAGCAAGGGCACCCCGGGCTGCTCCCAGAATTAGTGGCTAATCTGTGTGCAATAGGGCCGGGATTTAGGAACTCACCCTCGGGCTCTGAGCCCGTGCTCGGGTCCGGGAGGGCGGGAGATGCCGTTCCAGCTCTCGGTGTTGTGCCAGGTAGCACTGCCTAGGCAATTCCTCCTCTCCTTCCCTCCCTCCTCCTTCATCCCGCTGCTTGAGACAGCTCTGAGCCCCAAGGAAAGCTACACGGGCCACCAACATTTCCTGCCAAAAGTGTAAGGCGGGACTTCCCTCCTGCGCACCCCTCCTGTTTTCACGCCTAAATAAAGGCGAGATTAGAGCCGGGCCGATCAAACTTGGGGATCAGCTTCTCCAAACCGGCCCCAGAGGAGAAAATCCCAAGGGGATGGAGATGAACGGGAGCGTGGCAGCGGTGAATTATGCCGCAGCTAATGCCAGCTATCCATAAATAAGCTGGTAAAACCTCCGCGGAATATTAAGCGCAGAAATAACAGCGTTAATCGCAGCTGAGAGGAGCCTGCCAAGTCCATTCGGTGGCAAATTTAGGGAGAGGAAACCCATCTTTTCCATACCCCCCCCGCCTCTCCGGCTTTTTCTCGCCCATCGCCGCCCTTCCCCTCCCATCAAGGTTAAGCAGCCAAGGTTAAAGGCAGCATTAGCATCTAAATGTGCGGCTGAGGATGTGACAAAGGGGCCGCTGCTGGTCCCCAACATTTCGCTCAGGCAGCGCCAAGGCTGTTGCTGCCATAGTAACTGTTTTCAGACATGGCAATTATTTCTTCCCAGCTTCTCCCCATCCCATCTCCCTTCCCCCAGCTCATCTTGCGCTCCCACTATCTTTTTTCATTCTTTATAATTTTTTTTTTTTTTGCCTTTTTTTGGGGGGGAAATACAACGTGCCTCGGAGTCCAAACACATCCAGAGCTAAGGGAGGGATGCTCCCCGCGCTTCCACGGGATTATCCCTAATAGTGACTTTTAATCTGCATCCAATTAGCCCCTCATCACCCGGGCAAAGCGAAACCTTGGAGCAGCCGCTTCTGCCGGAGATTTCTGCCAAATCTCGTGACCTGGACAGGGGGGAAAATGGGTTTGCAGGGCGCATCCCAACTCTGGGAACACGCAGGATCCTCTCTCCCTCCCCTGCTCCTTCCTTCTTTGCAGCATCGCTTGTCCCGATCTGCTGCCTTTTGTTTCTGCCTTCCAGGCAGAGACAGCAGCCCAAACAAAGCGAACAGGCCGGGGCTGTAATTAGGGCTGCCCCCATTCCCGGGGATAATTAATGGCGTGCCCGTGACTGATGCCTGGGCTGCGGGAACAGCCTGAGCTGCCACGGCTGCGGCGGCGCTTCTGGAACAGCCGGTGGTGGGACAGGGCACGGGAACAGGGGCTCCAGCTGGTTGAGGGGGGCTGCTCCCCCCTTCTCCCAGCCTTTCGGGGGTGAGCTCTGTCCAAGCAGCTCTTTCCCGGGATAGTGTGAGCTGGGAGAGGCAGCAGTGGGAAACACCTCTCATCCCAGTTCGGGAAACACCTCTCATTCCCATCCTGGGAACTCTCATCCCAGTTCGGGAGCCCTGACGGAGGGGAAGGGCCTTGGGGAGGCTTTTGGGGCTCAGCGCCTGCCGTGGTCAGCACCCTCTCCTTCCTCCCTTCATCCAGTCTTTTCTTTTCCAAGGAGTTCCCAGCCCACCCGCTGGAGAACGAGGCCAGGTACCGCAGGATCATTAAGGGCTAAAGAGCCCAGGAATCCCACGGGAGCCTCTGGGATATGAACTCCGAGGGAAGAGAGCATCGCGGATTTGACGGGGCTCCTTCCTCCCGGGAAAGGCGGCCTTGGGTTCCGCGGGGCTGCGTGACACAGCCGGGCACCCCCGCAAGGGTTAACGCGGGAGAGCAGAGGAACGCAGGGGAACGAGCAGAGACAGACAGACGGACACGACGTGTTTAACACCGGGTTATCTCTCTGAGTGCCCCATTCACACCTCTGCCACCAGTTTGTCCGGTGGTTTCTACAGAGAGCCTTCCGTGGGTGTTTTCCCGTGCTTTGTCTCACCCTCCGGCCTTCAACCCTGCGCTGGGAGGGGCCGTGTCCCTCGGAGCAGCTCCCTCCATCCCCACCCGCTCCTTCCCAGAGCTCCTGGGATAAACACCGAGCTCTGGTGGCTCAGAGGTGTCTCCAGGGGCTGCCGGGTGGGTGGAGGATGGAAGGACTTGCGGAGGAAGGGCTGGAGGGGTGATAAAAGCAGCCTCATAGAGGAGAAATGACTAAATCCACAGAGCTCCTAATGCAGGAGTGAGAAATAATCCGTTCATCTGCAGCACAGCAGCTCAGCTCCTTTTCATGACCTCAGATGCCTCCTCAGGCCAAGCAAAGTCCTCCAAGGACCGGCTTAAATCTGACTTTTACAGCCCCGGCCCCGGGAAACACCGAAACAGCCACACACCCGGGAGGAGCAAACTCTTCCTCCAAACGAATTGGTGTCCAAAAAGGCCTTTCCGAGGCAGCCCAAAATCCCCCGGGAGCGGAGGCAGCTGGGGGAACACAGGACCAGGGCAGGTGTGCATTAGGATTTTTGGTGTTGTGGTTTTGGTGGTTTTTTAACTCCATGAATTCTCTCAAACCCACGATGAAGTTTTACAAGCTTTTATCCTTCTCAGCATCCTGGGGCAGAATGCCGCGGGTTACTGATGTTTTGCTGGATAAAGAGGTGTGAAAACTGCCTGGAAATGTCCTCTGCAAACTCTCACAGCCCAAGCACAGCATTGCAGTTAAACCCGTGGCTGGGATTTTCACCAAAAATCTCTCTTCTTGTGCTTTGCTTTCGCTGCAGCCCCAACTCTGCCCGTCCCTTTTCCCCCGCCAAGCCATGAAACTGGGCAGGAGGAACAAACCGTGTGCGCGGCTGGAGCAGGCAGGGACAAAACCAGCGAGCTCCCCGCCTTTGTTGCTGCGGTTTGCCGAGAGGATGGATGTCAGTTTGGCACTGCCGCTGCTGCTGAGGACACGGGAGGGGCATGGGGCTGCCTCACGCTCCGGGTCCAGCCCTACAGCACTTCTGCTTCTCCCCTAAACATCTGCGCTCAGGTTTGGGTTGATTCCAATGCTTGGAATAAAATCCTGTAGCGTGGAGAGTGAGGAAAGCAGGATTTCCTCCTGTGATCGTTTTAGGGGTTGAGGTTTCAGCAGCTTTTAGGGTTTGGCTGCTGCATCTGGGACTCCACGGTCCCAAATTCCCTGCTGCCCTCAGAAGGGTGCCAAGGAATCACAGAGGCATTTAGGGTGGAAAGGATTTGTGAGATCACTGAGTTCAACCATGACAGGTTGAATTGTTCCCTGTGAGGGTGAGGAGGCCCTGGCACAGGGTGCCCAGAGAAGCTGTGGCTGCCCCTGGATCCCTGGCAGTGTCCAAGGCCAGGTTGGACATTGGGGCTTGGAGAAACCTGGGATAGTGGAAGGTGTCCAGGGGTGAAATGGGATGGGCTTTAAGGTCCTTTTCAACCCAAACCAATCTGGGATTCTCTGATTTGAGAAGAGATTCTCCATCCCCTCATCACTGCTTCACATTTTGGGGTGGCTGGGACACCTGAGGGCAAGGAAGGAGCAACCCTTTCCCGGCAGCTGGATGAGCCTGAGAGCAGACATCCAACGCCCTTTGCCTGGAGGGAAATAACCCCCTGTCCCTGCCTGGTTTCCAGTAACTGCTGGAACCTGGGTCAGTAACTGCTCCGAGGAGCTGCTTTTGTGCTCATCAGCAATCCTGGCGCTGCAGCAGCAGGAACTGAAACCCTGCTGGTTTCATTTCCCCGGGACATTCCATTGGGGTTGGATACAAAGCCCAGCTCTTTTTGGTGCAGCCGAGGAAAAACTGGGGGGATTACACCTGGACCCACCTGGACCCCTCCCTGAGAGGGTGTCCTGTGCTGGGACCACTCTTAAAATCGTCTCGTCCCACCCCCTGCCCTGGGCAGGGACACTTTCCACTGTTCCAGGTTACTCCAAGCCCCGCCTCCCTCATTCCTGTCCTGAATAATCCTGGATAATAATTGCCCCTTCCTACCGTGGCAAAATTCCTGAGCGAAGCAGGCTTGCCTGGGGAAGGAGTCAGCCATGCAGATTTCACCCTATAATTTTTCTCTGACACTCTGTCCCAAACAAACAAACAAACAAAAATTTAAAAAAGGAAAGTGGATTAGCCCTGCTGCCAGTGATAAGCAGAGGAGGCTTAGAAAAACCCTCCATTTCCCAGCACCCATTCCCAGGGCAGTAAATCTTGGAGCCTCCCGAGCTGCAGGCGCTGCGGAGAGGGAGAGCACAGGGCTGGTGGAGATTTAGGGCTCATGAATCACCCAGGGCTCGCCAGCATCTCAAATTGCCTCCTCGGGTGATTTGCACCACAAATTTCTGCTTAGCCCCCCAAAATGTCAGAGCACTTTATTTGCTGCCTGTTCTTTTTTATTTCTTGGTTGGACTTTTTATTTTATTTTTTTTTCTCCCTTAAAGGAGCTGCTCCACGGCCAGAAGGGGGAGATCCGGCTCTGTGCTGTTTAGCAGGTGCAGGGTTGTTTGCAGCTACTCAGCTGGAGCCGGATTTAGGGGAAAAAATGCACCAGGATCAAGGAGAAGGTCAGATCTCAGCTCCTAATCCACACCTGGCCAATGCACCCCCCGAGGCATCCCCAAAGTCCCTCTGCAGCAAGGAAAAGGAAAATAAAGGACATTTAAGGAAAATAAAGCCTCGTGGCTGGAAGGATGAGGCTTACCCAGGGCTAGCTGGGGCCAGGGAGAATCCCTGCTGTTCCCCGGGTGCTGTGGGCAGTGACGGGGAGGGGACACTCCCGTTTCAATCTTTTCAGAGCAGTTCTTTACCCAGCTGGAGAGGGGAAGGGTTATTCCCGTCCAAGCAGAGGGAATGGGGTGTCCCGGCTCATCCAGCTGGGAGGAAAGGGTTCCCTGCTTTCCTCGGAGAGGCAGAGCTGTGACTGCAGCATCGAATATTGGCTCCGCCATGGTGAGACCTCAGAGCACATTCCAGTGCCTAAAGTAGGCTGGAGATGGACTTTGGGCAAGGGATGGAGGGACAGGACACAGGGAATGGCTTCCCACTGCCAGAGGGCAGGGATGGATGGGACATTGGGAAGAAATTTTTCCCTGTGAGGGTAGGAAGGCCCTGCCAGAGAAGCTGTGGCTGCCCCTGGATCCCTGGCAGTGTCCAAGGCCAGGCTGGATGGGGCTTGGAGCACCCTGGGACAGTGAAAGTGTCCCTGCCCATGGCAGGGGTAGGAAGGGATGAGCTTTGAAGTCCCTTCCACCCAAACCATTCTGGGATTATTTTTATTCTATGAAGATGTGCCCAAGCCTCTGGGATCTGTGGAATCACTGCTCTGCTTTGCATCTCCCAGGCACAGCAGCGTGGGGACACCGACACCCCACCGATGGCATTTCACATCATGTCTGTCCGTCCCGGAGGCAGCTGGATGCAGAGGAGCTGTCATTCAATCCAATGGGGTCCAGGTGATGTAATTAAGTGCAGAAATGGGGCTGGAGCTGCGTGTTCACCTCAGCAGGTTGGAATGACAGCCCAAACGATGCTTGTCATCCCCACAGGGGAAGGCAGGAGTGCGGGGAGGTGAGCACGAGGAACAGATCAGCCCTGACGAGGTCACCACGGGGGGACACCAGCTGGGAAGGAGGTTTGGGGCTTTGGGGTCAAACCGTGGGAGTCCATTGTGAGATTCAGTGGCCAGAGATTGGGGGCACCCTGTGGGTGCCGGTGAGGTGTCCTTGTCCCGGTGCTGCTCCTGGCTGCACATCTCTGTCTGCCGGGCACGGGAAGGAATCTGAACTAAAAGCTGCCCTCTTTTGGCTGCCCGGAGAAGCGGATTGAGGGCCGGGGCAGGAATTTCTTAAAGCATCCTGCACGTCCCCACCCGGGGTGCTAGGCAAGGGGCAGGCACCGGGCGGGGCCTCGGGCGGGCAAGGAACCATCTGCCCCCGCCTGAGCTCGGCAGGCGGAAGGTGTCACACAGGAGGTGTTTGCGGCAGGGATTCGTCAGGATCACCTCCACCCCCGAGCAGTGCCCAGCCACCAAACCCCGCTGTCCCCGCGGCTGGCACGTGGCGCTGGTTCTCTGCTTGGCCCTTCCCGAGGTCGCCTGAAATCCATGGGCTGGCCTGGATGACCCAGCCCGGGGGCAAACTCCTCCAGCGGCACAGCCGCAGGTGGTTTATCCCATGGGATGTTCCCAAGGAGGGGGACAGTCCCTGCTTGTGCTTCCCGGCAAGGAAAGGGCTTGAAAACCATCCCTTACTTGCAATCCGTGTGTCCCTGGAATGAGTTCTCCAGGGGGATGTTCCCCAGTTTTCAGGCAGACAGCAGTGGTGGCCACCTGTGTGACAGTCACATTTTGCTGTCCCATCAAGGGGCGTCTCCTGTGTCCACAAATCGCTGTCAAGGGACCTCTGATACCAAACAAATTCCCCGTGGCACAGAAACCTCCCCCTGTACTTGGCAGTGGGGTCAAAACCTGCCCCAGGGGGTCAGGGCCGAGATTTGCTCACAGAGATGTTGGCAAATGCAGATGGACATTGGCCTCCCTCCTGCTTTTCTCGACACCAAAGCCAAAACACCGAAAGCGATCAGGTTTAATCAGCCGCGGGAGGCTCAGCAAGACAGGCAAAAGCTGCTTTCTAGGGCCACCTGGTGATGGCCCGGGGACAAGCCTGGCTGTGGGTTTTTGGGGAGCCAAGGAAGCCCCTCACACCTGGCAGTTCTGAGGTCTGGCAAAGCTTTGCCCCTTCTCTTCCCGTCAGAACTTGAACCTAATCCGAGTTTACATCACTGCCTGGGACCCCGTGTGGTTGCGTGGTCTCCCCATTTAATGTGGAGTTTGGGTTCTGGATGCCTTTATTCCTATTTCCAGTCAGTAAAAAGCTGGTGTGCAGAAGAAATAGAATAAATAACACAGAGCAAAGTGAGTTGACCCACGGGGAGTTTTTTTGGCTGCTGAGAAAGGCAGCAGCTTGTTCACCCTAATTAGCCAGTGGGTAATTAGCCACAGGCAGGCGGACATCAGGAAGGATTTCCTGGAATCAGAGTGGTTTGGGATGAAAAGGACCTTAAAGCCCATCCTCTCCCACCCCATGGGCAGGGACATTTTCCCCCATCCCAGGCTGCTCCAAGCCCCATCCAACCTGGCCTTGGATGCTTCCAGGGATCCAGGGGTAGCCACAGCTTCCCTGGACAACTTGGTTTTGAGCCCAATCCAAGCTGTGGGTGTTTTCCTTGTGGCTTTCCCACATTTCTGCTGCAAAGGCGAGGGAGGGGCTGAGCCCAGTGTGCCCAGGAGGGTCCCCAGCAGTGCGGGAGCACTGGTCACCCACCAGTGCTGCTGGGGCTCCATCGCCCTGTCTGTGGGGCTGTGCCGCTGTCCCTCTGGGAGCAGACACCACCCCAGGGCTGGCTTTTGGAAGGGGAAGGGATGAAACTGCCAGCGTTATCCTCCTGGGAAGCGGACCAGGCGTGCACCGGAGTGTGCCGCAGCTGTGGGGGCACAAGCGGGGTTTCCATCTACAGAGCCGGGTTTTTAGAGGATGAGGGCCAAAAATCCCGAGCCACGTGCAGCCACAGAACTCCCTGCGGCTGCGGGAACTCCGCCTCGACGGGACTCCCGTTCTTTGTCGCTAGAGGGAAGCGTTGGACTGCTGGATGGAGCCGAGCCCGCGGTGTCCCCACCGGCCCCGCCCGGGCGGTGGCACCCCCGGCTGCTTGGGAGGTGCAGGGCACGGCCAGCGCCAGAGCTCCCGACATCCACGCACTTTCCTGGCCCATTTCAGGGGTCAGTTCTGGATCAGATCCCCTTCAAAATCGTTATAAATACCGGAATGATGGGGTTTTGGGTGCCCCTGGATCCCTGGAAGTGTCCAAGGCCAGGCTTGGAGCAACCTGTGCTAGTGGAAGGTGTCCCTGCTCATGAAATGGGTGGATTTTAAGGTCCTTTCCCACCTCAGCCGGGCTGGAATTCGGTGATTCCCAAGCCTGGGTTCAGCAGAGGGAGCAGCAGCCCTGTGTCCCAGGCTGCTGCTCTTCCTACAGCTTCAGACTCATTCCCAGTACATCCCTGACTCGGGGTGGGTCAAAAATAGCTAAACTATTCCCCAGGCTGCTGCATCCCTGGACACCAAACCCAGTCTGGGAGACAAAACACAGAAAAAAACCCCAAAGACGAAAAAAAAAAAAAAAGCTGCTATTAAACAATACCTTAAATAAACTCTGCTTCCCCTCTTATGCATTCAGGTCTGGTGTAAGTTTTCCTGTAGACTGGGGATGCAGAAGAAGCAATTTAAATTGAGGAAATTAATTAATTAGTGTCAAGCACACGGAGCCCATTCACCAAATGGGAAGACTCCAGGGAATTTAGACTTGTCTCGGGCTTTTTTTTCCTGTCCCTCTCTTTGAAAAGATGAATATTTCTTAGAGGCTTGTTATCAGCCAGCAATCTGTGGGAATAAAGCAAGAAGCCAGGTCTTCTGAGAGACACACAGTGTCACCACTATTTCTTACTGCATTTCCTGGGATATTTTAAATTATTCTGTTGAAACCCTGGGGGAGGTGATTAATTGTCAATTTTGGCTTTCCTTGTACAAAAATTTAGGGTTGTAGAGCTAGTTGCAGATTTGAGAGGTAAGAACCCATGAACAGGGAATAATCCTCCACGGTTTTTAAGGAACGGGGCCAAAGTCTTGGGGTATTTGAGGTTGCCAGTGTTGCAGGCCCTGTAGGAGGGTGGAGGATGACATTTTCAGGATGGTTTCATCAGGAATTTGCACTGCAGAAGGACATAAACCAGTCCAGAGGGGTGGTTTTTTTTGTTGTTGTTGTTGGTTTTTTTGGGTTTTTTTTGTTAGACTGGAACAAAATCACTGCTCTTCTGTTAAATAAGGCAAAAATTCCAGCGTGAATCATGCCTGTCAGCAGGTACAGACTCCAGGAACAACCTGGTCCAGTGGAAGGTGTCCCTGCCCATGGCATGGGGGTGGAACGGGATGAGCTGTTAAGGTCCTTCCCAACCCATTCTGGGATTCCATGAGCTTGCCCAGAGCCATTCCCACCTGCAAGAGGTTTACTGATCACTGAGGAGATGTTTTGGTGAGCTGGAGGGATGCTGAGGTGCCCGACAGGAGCCAATCCTCATTCTCCAGACTCTGGTGAATATAGCAGGGCTCAGCACGGAGAATTGGGAGTGGCTGCTCTTTCCTAACGAAGCTTTACAGAGGTGACCAAAGCCATTTTACACCTGCCCTGTACTGCTCCACCTGGCAGCCAGAGAAATCCCTGAGGCCCTGGCATGGGTGCCCAGAGAAGCTGTGGCTGCCTCTGGATCCCTGGCAGTGTCCAAGGCCAGGTTGGACATTGGGGCTCGGAACAGCCTGGGATAGTGGAAGTGTCCCTGCCCATGGCAGAGGGTGGAACAAGATGGTTTTTTCAGGTCCCTCCCAACCCAAACCATCCTGTGATTTATGATCTCCCAAGAATTGCTTCTCCAACCATTTTCAGCTTCCCTGGAGAGCCCAGGGCACATTTCAACATCCACCAGCTACTTCCATGAGGAGCTGCATCCTTGAGGAGTCAACTCCTCGTGCCTGGGCCGTGCTTTGCCCCTGCCAGCTCCATTGGAATCCTCCCTGAGAACATCCCGTCTGCCTGGAGGAGGCAGCATCTTCCCCTGGGGAACAGATCCAAATCGCAGCCCTTTGGACACATCCAGCTTGCCTGGAGAGGAGCAGCTGGGAGCCCAGGGTTGCTCCTGTGAAGCTGGGAGCTCCTGATCCACTTCCAGCTACCACAGCAGGAAGGAAAGGCAGCGCTTTCCCAGGAATTTGGGTTGTCTTCCAAACTTCTGGGATGTGAATATACATTGCATTTCACTCAGCAGAGTCCGGCATGTGCGTGGTCTGGCATCTACTGCTCTGGAAATGGGAGTGCTTCCCACGTGGGTCACAGGAAAATGGGATGTCTGGGACATGAGATCAGGGTTGGAAAGGTGCTGTCACTCCAAGCCATCCTCCCTGACAAGAAGTTATCCCTGCGTGAAGGCACTGCCAGCCTCCCCCGTGTGTCCTGCTGAGCTCCAAGCCCTCCCTGGGGGCAGCTGGCCCTGTCACCAGCACTGATGTCCCCAACACACCCCGAGGTGACCTTGGAGGCGGCACCTCACTGGGATCCACCATTCCAACTGATCCCTGCAGGCAGCAAGGGCAGCAGGGAAAGACTTGTGCATCCCCCTGAGCATTATCCAGCTCCTGGAGGAGTTTTCCTCCCTGGAAAGGGACACACCAGCCATGCAAGCTGAAAAATGAAAGTCTGCTCTAGGAGTTTGGATTTTTTTTTTTATTTTATTTTGTCAAAAGAGATAAATGTCCCAGCTTGTGCAGCAGGGAGAGATGGAAATGGGTTGACCTCCCTCATTAGCATCACTTTAGACTGGAGCAAAGAAGCTGGGAAAAGGAGTCTGGCGATTTGTTCTCCTTTAAAAATGTCCCTGTCATCATGCTCCATTATTTATACCAGCAGCACTGTTGGCACCGAGCCTGGGCTGGGAAGAAAAATAATACGGAAACGTCCCGCACTCCCTGCTGCCTTCCCTGCCTTCCCTCTGAAGGAGACACCGATCTGCCCCAGGTTTTGTGACCAAAGCCCCGCCTGGGACCCTCCCTGAGCTGTCCCAGCATTTGATGTGACACCCCGGGTGACCTTGGGGACTCTGCCTGCTGCTGGAGGACACATTATGGGCACATTGGGATTGCACAGGATTTTTGGGATAACACGGGGAAAGGTGGCCTGGGTCTGGGGCGTGGAGCCACAGAAGCCTCAGGATTTGGGGCAGCTCCCTCTTCCTGAGATGCCCCCATCAGACTCACCTCTTCTACCACCCCAGGCTGGTGCTTGGAAAATCATGACTTAGGGGACTGCTGGGTTTAAAATTTGTTTTTTTGAATTTGCCTTTGGCTTCTGTTCAGGTAACAGGGTCAGGCACTGCTGCTTAACCCCAAAGCTGCTCCACCTGAGCAACTCCACACTTCTTGAGGGTTTGACTGTAGGGCTTGGAGTTTCAAACTTGGAGCTTCTCCCCCCACATTTCACCCACCAACTATTTTTAAAGACTAGGCAAAATTAAGGTCAGACACTTCAAGTTTTTGTGGAAAACACAAAAATCCTCATTTTTTTACACCTTTCTTAACAAGAGGGAAACACTCCACCCTTTCCCCCGACTCCGCCTTCACTTCCTACCCAGCTCTGAGCCTTTCTGCTGTTAATTGTCATCGATCTCAGGCCATTTTCAGGTCTTTGACAAATTCCGTCTGCTCATCCCACGTGCAAAATTCCATCTCTGACTTTCTGTAGAAGTCACCAGGGACACCGGGACCTGTTAATTTTCCTCCTGAACTTTCTCAGCCCTCCAGAGCCAGCAGTGACTCAGCTGCTGCAATCCGGAAATAACAGGGAATGGCAGGAACACCCACGGGGAAATACCCAAAGAATCGCGTTTCTCTTTAAAAACACTTTTACTGTGACCTGCTCGCCAGCACCAATGACTGTCACCCAACCAAGTTCTGGGCTGCGTTCTCTCGTTCCCAAAGCATTGAAACAAAAATTACCTTGTCAGCTGTTCTGGCCGGGATTTGGGCATCTGCAAAGGTTTCCAAAAGCTTGGATCTCTTGTGTCTTTGCACTGAAATAGACTCACAGAATCCCAGCATAGTTTAGGTTGGAAGGGACCTTCAAAACCATCTTGTTCCACGTGGGCAGGGACATCTTCCACTATCCCAGGTTTCTCCGAGCCCCAATGTCCAACCTGGCCTTGGACAGTCCCAGGGATCCAGGGGCAGCCACAGCTTCTCTGGGCACCCTGTGCCAGGGCCTCCCCACCCTCACAGGAACAATTCCTTCCCAATATCCCATCCATCCCTGCCCTCTGGCAGTGGGAAGCCATTCCCTGTGTCCTGTCCCTCCATCCCTTGTCCCCAGTCCCTCTCCAGCTCTCCTGGAGCCCCTTTAGGCTCTGGAAGGGGCTCTGAGCTCTGTTGATTTTAACCCTTTGGAGATGGAGAGCTGGGTTTGCCGAAGGTTCGGGGAAGCTGTGGGATGGGAGGAGATAATCTGGGCCAAGCTTCCACCACCACCTCCTCCCAGAGGAGCTGTGGGTGGCTTTGCAAAGGAAAAGCACAGCCTGATCAAAGGAGCTGTATTCCTTTTGGATAGCACACTTGGAGAGTAAGAGAAGCTGTGCCTGGATCCCAGCTTTTCCTGGAGAAGTGAGTGCAGCCTGATTACAACCATCACCTTTCTCCCATGAGGATCAGCCACATCATCTCCACTTGCTGCTCTCCACATTCATTTCAAATCTTCCAGGCTGAAGCAGTTTCCCAGCTCTGGATACGTGGTTATTCCACGTTTGCCACGGGATGTGTGAAGGGCTTGTGCCTGAAAGGTGCAGGGTCCTGCAGAAATCAGGAGCTGGGCAGGGCAAGGGCGAAGCCCTTTTGGGAAGGAGCCTGTGGAGGGATGGGTGTGGTGGGAGTGCTGCCACCCCCCTCCTGTCTCTGCTCCTGTGAAATGCTGAGGATCCATGCAAAATTCCCAGAATTCTGCTGTTGGAGGCGAGCTCTGCCTCAGCACAATTTAATATCTGAGCACTTGACCGTGCAGCCCCGTAATGTTCTTTTAGCTGTTGTTTTTTTGATTTTTTCCAGCAGGGATACTCTCTAAAGTTGATGGTAAAATTGCCTCTGCTGCTGGCAATCAGGCTGCAAAATAAATTGTTGTATAAAGAGAGGGGAATGGTAATCGAGCTGCCTGTTTTTCATGTTTGTTATTGAAGCAGTCTGCAGTGTTTTGCAGGGATGAGAGATATCCATCAGAGAACAGGCACATCTGCATTTTCTGGGAGGCTCGTTGGAGCTGAGCACAGGGTTTGGGGGGGGAAATATCAGCCCCATCCTCATCCTGCACCCTGGATGTGCAGTGGGAAAGAGTCTCATCATTCTCCATTTGCTTCTCCCACCAGTTGTGCCTCCTTGGTCTCTCCCACAGAACCTTCCCTGTCCCCTCACCTTTCCCAGGTGAGAATTTAATCCAAAATTCTGATCCTCCATTCTCCTCTCCTCACCACCTTCCCTATCTGAGCTAAATTATCCTGTCTACCTGCACCGTGTCATTAAAAATTAACCCTCCTCTGGTTTTGAGCACCAGTAGGGCAGGCTGGAGCTGCTCATCACAGACTTTTCTCCCCACCCCGCTCTGGAATTGAGATATCAAGAGAAAAGTCCAATTATTTCAAGGCGAGATCAGACTTCTCCGCTGTAACGAGTATCAGTGGGGTTTAGGCTGTGTTTTTAAACGCTCACACTCCCATCCATATGAAAACAGGATCCTGTCGTGCCTGCCTGCCCCAGAGGAATGAGAGCTCCTTTCCACGGCTCAGGAAGGAGTGGGTTTGCAGCATTTTTCTCCAAAGTCTTTGCACCAGAGACATCATTTCTCAGTCCAGCCATGCCCTGACCTTTCAGGAGGTGGCCAGCCCCTTCCCTGTGGTGTGGCACCACATTATTCCCCCCACAGCATCCTCACTCCAGGGCATCCCTGAGCAGGTACCTGCAGCTCTTTGTGTCACACAAAGCTGTCAGGAGTTGTTGGGATGAAATTTTGCCCCTGAGCTGCAGCACTTGGCCACGAGGGTTATTGCTGGAGGTCTCCGCAAAAAACCTGAGCTTGAGGGTGGCTCACAGCTGACTTGTTAGAATGGATATTGCTTTTCACCTGAAATCAGAGCTGCTTTATTGACTTGGTGATGCCTGGCTCCCGGGCAGCCAGGCTTTAATGCATACTAATGAACAAAACAAGTGTTTTCCCCCAACAGTGTCACGTGTTTCCCCAGACTTTCCCGCAGCTCAGCCCAAGAGATAACATCAAAGTGGTACAATTTAATGAACCTGCTCCGTTACAGTGTAGAGCATAATTTGCTGGCTGCTATGCAGGGAAAAAAAACCACCCCACCTCAGTGCTGGTGAGGCTTTTCATTCTATTCCTCTGATTTTAATAAGTTACAACTTATCTTGTGCCATTTGGGGGAAGAATGTGAGAGATGGAATGATAAAACAGTGATTCATCCCACGCTGGGAGGTTTATTAAAATAAAAAAACCAGCAAAAACCTGAGCTTTCGGCTACGTCTGTGAAAAGGAATGGAAAAACAATTCTGTTTTAGGAGATTCCTTTGGTGCCAGACAGAAGGGCTCAAACCCAGTGTGTCATGAGGAAGCAGAGGTACCTGTGCACATCCCAGCCCCTCTCCACCTGATGTCCCTGGCCTCTTCTCCCAGGAAAAACTACCAACAGAACGAGGGGAAATGGCCTCAAGCTACCTGAGGGGAGGTTCAGGTTGGGTATTAGGAAGAATTTACTCACTGAAGGAGCAGTCAGGCTTTGGGGCAGTGGTGGAGTCACCATGCCTGCAATGTTCAAAAAACAAACAGACGTGGCCACGTGATTTAGTGAGCATTGGTTAAAGGTTGGACTCGATGATCTGGGAGGTTTTTGCAGCAGTAACCATCCCATTATTCCATGGCACTGTGTCCTGGGAGGCCACCAGGTGTTATCCCCGCTGCTCTGGAGGAGAGGGACACAGGACAGGGCAGGACAGCCCCGGCTGCTGCTCAGCCACTGAAACTGCTGCTGTTTGAAGACAACAAACATTTATCCGTGGCACATCTGTCCCGGGGCGAGGCCGCACTGCTGGAACAGCCTCATTCCAAGAGGACACCTCCTTTGGAACCAGCAACAGCTGACGAGCCCCAAACGCTGCAGCTCAGCTCCCGCACAGCCAAAGCCTCCGAGAGCGAGAGGGCTTTAATTACACAGCGGTTTCCACGGCAACCTCCCCATCAAATGGCCGAGCACAAGGGCTCTCTCCTCTTCTCCTTGCTCTCGTTTGCCTCTGGAACAATTAGGGCAGGATGAGAGCCCAGCTGCGTTTCAGCGTGGCTTGCACAGCTCGGAGCTGGCACAGAAGGAGGGGGAGCCTTCCTCCCCCAGCACTGAGGGGGCCCAAGGAGCCTGGGCTGTATTTCCATTGCAATTCCTGGTCACCTGCCTGCCCGAGAGGTCCTTCCAGGGGCTGTTGGTGAAGCCAGGAGACAGAGTTTCCTCATGGAACGGCTTGGATTGCAAGGGACCTTAAAGCTCCTCTTATCCCACCCTGCCATGGGCAGGGACACCTTCTACTACCCCAGGCTGCTCCAAGCCCCAGTATCCAACCTGGCCTTGGACACTGCCAGGGATCCAGGGGCAGCCACAGCTTCTCTGGGCACCCTGTGCCAGGGCCTCCTCACCCTCACAGGGAACAATTCCTTCCCAATACCCCATCCATCCCTGCCCTCTGGCAGTGGAAGCCATTCCCTGTGTCCTGTCCCTCCAGCCCTTGTCCCCAGTCCCTCTCCAGCACTCAGGGAGCCCCTTTAGGCCCTCAAAGGAGCTCTGAGGTCTTCCCACAGCCTTCCCTTCTCGAGGTGAACACCTCCAGGTCTCCCAGCCTGTCCCCACAGGAGACATAAAGAAAGCAAATAACAAGCCAGGCCCTCATCTCTGCCTTTCCCTGGGGAGATGTTCCTGTTTCCAGTTTGTTGGTCCCTGGGATTTTGCTCACCCTTTCTGATAGGTTTTAGAGGAGTTGGGTGCCCGTGTTTCCTCGTCCTGCTCTCACCCAGCTGCTGGGATTCATTGCTGCAGTCAAGGTCAAAGGGGTCCTCGTGTGCTTCTGGTTTTTGCTTCATGAGGGGGAGCCTGGCTTTGGGGAGGGGCACAGAAATAGGTTTATAATGAAGCCATCCCTCCCTCTGGCACGGGAAAACAGGCAGCAGGCAGCCCTCAGCTCTCCTTTGCTCCATCCAAAGGAATCACAGCTCCCAAGATGACATTTTAGAGCACGAGGGGAGGAGGAGGAAGACATCAAGGTGGTGTCCAACCGAAGGCATTGTTCTCTTTTCTCCGGGGCCATGCGAATGGCAAAACATTAATATTTGCTTTTCCATTTCCCTCTGGGCCCCATTGTTTGAGGGCTCAGCCTGGAGACAACTTTGCAGCTCACCTCTGTTTACTCTGAGCGCCTGTGCCGGGCCTGTCCCTTCCTTGGGCTGGCTGGGTGGGAGGAAAGGAAAGGCTGCTAATTCCTCCGGCGTGAGGGGACCCATTGTCCCTCTCAACTGCCGTTCAACAACAGCTGCTTCTCTTGTCTTGTGGGGCTGTGTATTTTCTTTTGAGCAGCTCAGCGCTACTTAAAAGACAGGCCTGGCCCGAGCCTGTCTGCCAAATCAAATGGTTGGCTTGCTGTGAGGCTCAGCCCAAGGCTTGGAGTGGGAAGAGATCCAGGGACAGAGCAGGTCAAAAAAATCCCACTTGGCTTCTTGGTTCAAGCTTTCTGACAGCAAACCTACCATTTTCAGCAGTGACTGTGTGAACTCATCGTGCTCGGCCTCTTCTTGTTCTGCTTGCCTTGAAATGAGCTCAACTCAAACCAGATTTTTAGGTATTCAAAAAAAAATAAAAAATTCCAAGGATCTTTTTTGATGCATTAAGGATGTCAGGAAGAGGTGGTGACTCCTCCTCTTTCTGTGAAACTCTGCCAACCCCACTCTTTGCAGGTGGTGGGATCTCCAGCAGGAAGATTTGCAGGGCTGCCCCTCAGCTGCGGTTTCTGCCTCTTAAACCCAGCGAGCTGGTGGCTTTTACCACTTACTAAGAATTGCATGCCATCTGTCTGACTCGATTTTTACTCTCAGTCTGTAAGAGCAAGGCCGTGGCATGAGGCCTGCACCTTGCTGAGCCCCCCAAGCACCTTTGCTGCCCTAAAAAGGAAGAATTTTCCCTTCGTTGGAGGCATGGAAAGCAAAGAGGCCTCTCCTGCCCAAACTCACCACCACATCTTTGTTCACTGCATGATTTAACAACCACAATTACAAGGCTGGATTGACCCTGTGTCCAGGAAAGGCCCTTGCTGGCATTTCTCACCCTCTGGAAGGGAGGAAATTTTCTCTCCTTCCCCTCACCCAGGACTATGGCAACTGCTGGTTTTTTTTGGAGTAATAAAAAGCCTTTTTGGCTTTATTGTTGCATGTCACTCCCTCAGTGCACAGCTTCCACTCCTCCTTAGTCCAGCAATGGGTTTTCTCCATCAGCAACAGACCCAATCCTGTGGAGATTTTAAACCTGGCATTGTGGGACTGAGGCACGGGAGCACAAGGGGGACAAGGAGGAGAAAATTTGCATTTAAGGACAGACGGGTGATGCTTTTTGCTCTGTTATTTCCATGAGTGCCCAGGCTGGATCCAGGATCCACAGTGACCCAACCCCAGCAGCAAAAGCAGCAGCTCCAAGCCCTCCCTCCTGGGTCGGGGTTAATGGCCCTGGAAGGTGGGTTTGGAGACCTGGACCAAAGGGCAGGTGGCACCTGTGGCATCTTTAACTCCTGCTTGTGCTCGGTACCAAAACTGGGAATTGTGCATTGAGAGACAGGTGGGGTCACGGCAGAAAGCTGGGAATGGAGAAGAAAGATGGGAATGCAGAAGGAAGGTGGGAACCGAGCAGAAAGCTGGGAATGGAGCAGAAAGATGGGAATGCAGAAGGAAGGTGGGAACAGGGCAGAAAGCTGGGAATGGAGCAGAAAGATGGGAATGCAGAAGGAAGGTGGGAACAGGGCAGAAAGGTGGGAATACAGCAGCGAATGGGAATGTGTCAGCAGGGAGACACTGCTCCTTGTGCCTCACCTCAGATTCCCAGGCTGCCCCAGTCGCAGCCGCACACAGCAGGCTCCGTGCCCGGGGCGAGTTCATTGGGATGTAATCCTGTTACTGAGGGCATGACAGGCTCCGGCCCATTCACAGCACCTCTGTTAATTAAGACCAGCTTTAAGCCTCTTCAAACAAGGTGCCTGGCAAGCTGGGGAAGGAGCCAGGCCACTGGTTTGCTTTTGATGTGCTACATCCAGAGCTTACTGGGAACCAGTGCCACCAGCAAGCCAGGGCAGATGTTCCTCCACTGCAGAGCAAGCCACACTGTGTCATTACATCCTGGGCTTACAAAACCATGGAATCATGCAATGGCCTGGCTGGGAGGGGACATTAAAGCCCATCTTGTTCCATCCCCCTGCCCAGGGACACCTTCCACTATCCCAGGTTGCTCCAAGCCCCGTCCAACCCGGCCTGGAATACTTCCAGAGATGGGGCAGCCACAGCTTCTCTGGGCTGCTGAAATGAAGGAGAAGCAAAGACATCCCTCCTAAAGGGACTTGGAGGAGGTCTGACAGCCCAAATTTACTGCAGGCATCATGCAACTTGTTAGTTTTCATTAAATGCAGCTCCTCGAGCCAAGTGGGAATCACAGCTTTTGTTAAAGGAGCCGTCTGAGTCTCACACAAGAGGCAGAAAGCAGAGAGAACTCAGAACTGGAACAGAAAGCAAATAAAACTCCAATATTTTGGCTTTGTAATGAATATAATTAATTATGTTGAAGCTCTTTGCATAATTCCACAGTTGTCTGAGAGAGTTTGCCAGAGCAAGTAGTTCTGACACGCTGCACACAGAAACTGCCCTTTTGACTCCACGAGGATATTGAAGATGTTCTGGTAAATATTTACATTTTTTAATCTCCAGTGCTAATCAGAACTGAGATTATTGCAGTCACAAGAGTTTATTAAAATAAACTCTGCCCTGATTGCTTGCTTTCTGCATCTGCTGGGTTTTTCCCCCCCGCAACTGTCCAGATGCCAGGGAAGCTGGAATTTTATCGGGGTTAGATTTGTTGGAATACTGCAGTTGCTGTAGTAGTTTGAAAGGGTTTGGTCCCCAGAGGCAGATGTTATTCCAAAATTAGATATCACTCGAATCCTTCTTGATGCTGATATTACTGAACTGTGGGGAATCCTGGGGTAGAAATTATTCTGTGGGTTTTTTTCTTCCGTGAAACTGCTGTTTATTGGGAAAAGGTGTTTTTATCATGAGGAGGGGGCAGTGTGAGCTCTTGTGACATTGTCTCAGCCCATATTCAAGGTCAAGCTTCTCCTGCAGCCCCTGGAAGGGCTCCTTTGGCCCCATTCCATGGAACTGGCCCAGGTTATCACCATTCATGCCTCATCTCACCACAGAGCCCTGGGGCTGTCTCATAAATGCTCCCCAGGCCAAATTCAACCCTCCGAGTGTGCAGCGGGGGAGGATTTGCATCCCTGAGCTGGGAAGACCCAACGCTGATGGGTCCGTGCTCTTCCCCAGTGCTTGAAAACCTGCTTGGCTGTGTTGCAGCTGCCCTGGGATGCTCTTAGCAGAGCTTCACTTGGGCTCCAGCAGGAGCCTGAGCTGTGTCTGTGGGAAATCTCCTTCCCAAAGGAAAGGGTTCAGTGATTTTTCCTGCTTCCTCGCTTTGCAAGTTGAAAATTAAGCCCAGTCTGGGTCTGTGCTTGGACCAGTGCCTGGGTTTTATTGGGTGGTTTGTCCAACCAGGAGCCACAAAGGGTCAGGAATAAAACCGTTTAAAAAGCAAGCAGAGTTCTGAAAATGCCCCCTGAAGCCTTGGATTTCTTGCAACAGCTGTCCCTGCTGCCAGGGTTTGTTCTGCCCCTTGCACAGCAAGATTTGTGAGAGGGGAAAAGCAAAGACTGCGTGTCCTGAGCTGGGAAAACCAAGGACAAATAATTGCAGAGCCGAGCAGTCAGTGAGGACAGAATAAATGAGCTATTTGAAAATCACAGCGGGGCTCAGCACTGCAGTGCCCCGGAGTCAGGGAGCTCTGGGATCTCTCCTGCCTTCAGGTGTCTTTGGTTTCTTTCTCTTTAATATCAGCCCTGCAAAGTTTGCAGCTGGTCTGGGCACAGTCTTTCAGTGCTGCTGAGTTTAGGCTCTGGGCAGAGGTGAGAAGCCCTGGGATCATTCTTAAGGGGAAGGAAAAGCATCACACTTTGTTTAACACCATTTTTCACTAGGGAAATCGGGGCAGTGCCACCAAATGAGCTTCTGGTTGAACCCTCAAACAACCTGGGGAGGGAAACTATCACCTCAGGAACAAAAAAATTAGGAAAACCTCCTATGTTTCATGTGAATTTCATGTGTATTTTCTATGTGAAAGAAACAAATTGCTGCTGTCGTCTGTCCCCCCCTCAGTGCCAGGCTGTCTTGTAGCAGAGGCTCACCCATCTTTTCAAGTCTGTCAGATAATTTTGACCTTGATGCAGACCTGACTGGGGGCTTGGGGCTGTCAGCAGACAGGGTGAGGAAGGAGGGGAGGGAAGAACATTCAGTGCAGCACCGCGGGAATGAGGCAGTGTGAAAAACAGGGAGCAAAGTGTGAGCAGATGGAGGGTGAAGTGGTGAAGACTGGAGGGCTCTGCTGCATTAATGATGTTAATAAGCAGTGAGGAGTGATTAATGAATTTTATCCAACGCATAGGGGTCAGCTGGGGACACCCCCAGGGCAGTGCTGCCCCTTTTTTGCAGTCAGGAACGGAGTTCTGGGCAAATGGGTCCCTTCCCAGCACCCAGCTGCATTTTGGAGCAGGGAAGCCTTTCCCAGACTCTGGATAACCTCCCTGCCTGGCTGAAGTGGCTGTTGCCGTTCCCTGCTCAGGGTGACAGGCAGTGGGAAGGAAATGCAGCACTATCCAGAGGGGCTGCCCCAGATCTCTGGGAATACAGTGCTCTCCTGAGCTTTCCCAAGTACAAAGACACCTCAGAGCAGGCTTTGAGCGAGGTAAGGTGAGGGAACTGAGCATTGGAGGGCAGGACTGCATTTCCAGGTGCCTCCAGGATGTGCCCCTCCACACAGGATGGGACACAGCCACGGCCAGGCTGGGATCTGCTGGAAATCCCTTCCTCATGAAGCTTCCAGGCTTTCAGCACTGCTGTTGTCTCAGCCTGATGGGTGCTGAGGGTCATGAGCTCAGAGCAGAGCAGGGACCTGTAATCATTGAATCACAGGATCACTAAGGTTGGAGAAGCTCTCTGAGATCAGAGTCCAACCATTCCCCCAGCACTGCCAAGGCCACCACCAACCATGTCCCCAAGTGCCACATCCACACGGCTTTTAAATCCCTCCAGGCATGGGAACTCCACTACTGCCCTGGGCAGCCTGGTCAAGTGTTTGATCACCCTTTCAGAGAAGAAATTTTCCATAATATCCAATCTAGACCAGGCTGGATGGGGCTTGGAGCAACCTGGGATAGTGGAAGGACCCTGCCCATGGCAGGGGTGGAAGGAGATGAGCTTTAAGTCCCTTCCAACCCAACCCAGTCTGGGATTCTGTGATTCCAGATGATCCCAATCACTCACAGCCTCACTGTCCTTCCCTGCTAAACTCAGCTTTCCGCTCCGGCTGCCAGGCTGGCCAGAAGTGTTTACTCACTGCTTAATTAATCTCTGCTGCAGTCTGGAGAGCCTGGACAGGCTCAGCTAAGGCTGTGTGGTGCTCAGATTCCTGCTGGGCTGCCAGGCAAACAAGGCTAGACCTCCATGGATTACATCATTTATCCCAAAGAACCTCCTGCCATGCAGACATGGAAAAATATCTTAAAGGAAGCTGGTCATTCCCAGAGAAAAAGCAGGAATAAAGTAGATGAACTTTTTCATGGTCCCAAATCAATGGAGGGGAACACACAGATGTGATTCAAAGCATCATTAACGTAATTACTGACAAGAATGTCCACCAGTGATGGGGAGGGGATGGGGCTGGCAGCACTGACAGGGAGCTGTGCCCGTCTCAGGTCTGGCATTTGAGTGGCTCTGGGCACAACACTGACAGCAAAACGAGGGGGTCGAAGCCTCTGAAGGATGCTGGAGGAGGAGCTTCAGGGCTGTGTGAGGTGACTCCTCCTGTGGGCACAGACAGCTGAGGCCCTGGTGAGGTGTTTGGAGGTCAGAGTGGCACGGAATGGGGCTGATCCAGCAGCCTGAGCAGTGGGGCTGCCACAGCTCCGTGCCATGGAGCCAGGCAGCAGCACAGCCGAGCCCACCAGACTCACCTGCAGGCACATCCCAGCCTGGGAACCAGCAGGTACCTCCCAGCCAAGAGAAATTTCCCATCTCAACTCCAAACACAGCTTGGACTGTACCCAATATCTCCCTTCTTCCCTGTCCACAAAGAGCTCTGTGCTTTTGTCAGGGTTCTTTGGGATTTAGAGGCCTGGATTAAGGAGGAATAAGCTGAAATTAATTGCAGGGATAATAAAAGCTGCTGCCCAGGGTGCTGTGAGCACCAGGAGCTTTATTCCAGCTGGAGGCTCAGCCAAGCCATGGAATAAATGGACGCTTTGAGAGGAAGGATTGCACAGGGATCAGTGTGGGACACCCAGATCCTGCTCCCTGTGCTGCCACTGGCCGTGGTGGGGACACTCACCTGTGTCTCCTTTGGGGTAGATGGATCAGGGAGCATCTTCCAGCCTCCTTCCTGTCCTCAGCCATAAGAGGAGCCCAGCTCAGACAATTCCAGACCGTTGGAAGAGATCAAGTCCAACCATTCCCTCAGCACTGCCAAGGCCACCACTAACCCATGTCCCCAGGTGCCACATCCACACGTGTTTTAAATCCCCACAGAGATCTTGACCCCACCACTGCTCTGAGCAGCTATGCCAGGGACTGACAACTCTTTCCATGAAGAAATTGTTCCTCATATCTGATCACTAAGTAGGCAACACAACCCTCTGCTCACAGAGCCAGCCAGGGAAGGTTGTCCATGGATATTGACATGACTCCTCATGGCATCTTCCAACTCCTTTAAAGTCCCTTCCAACCCAAACCATTCTATGGTGACTCGAGAGAAAGAAAACTGAGCTGCAATTTCCACAGGTAACCTGAAGCTGCAACAGCCCCAGCTGCTTAAAAATAAATAAATCCTTGTCTCCAGGACAAGCTGCTCTAGTCAGGACAAATTGCAGGAGGTTTCTTGAACTCTGACCATGGCAACAGCACTTGGCTCTGGGCTTCTGCCACCAGCAGGTATCCAGGCACTTTCCAGAGAAAATCAGTGTGTTTTCCATGGATTAATGCAGGAGAAGTGACGGCTCAAAAAGCCCTCAAACTCATGTCTTCGCTAGGTAACAGCCTGGGAGGGTTTATCCCTCTCCCTCTCAGCTTTGCACTCCCCCTGGGGTCTGTGTGTGTGGTCACATCTGTGCCTGCTCAGCTGCCTGCTTGATCCCACAGCGTCTGCAGGACACCTGCATTCTGTCCCTGGAAATATTTATGGAAATTTATCCATCAGCAACCGAGGCGAGGGTGCGGCCCAGCAGAAATTTTGCTGAAATACGGCCTTTTTTTCGGTCTCAGGAATGAATCTTTGGGGGCTCCACAGTTTGGGCTGACATGCCATTAATTTCAGACTCTCGTTAGCAAGGAGGAGTTGATGCTAATTGTGCAAGGCCAGGTGATGTTTGAAATAGGATCTGTGTGGGCATTGTTGTAACTGATCCTTGGCTGCTCGGGAAGCCTTGGCTGGGGCCTCAATGGCTCTCCAAATACAAATATTTGCCCGTGGATGGATGCCTCATTATTAATTTAAAGCCTGCCATAAATCATGAGCTCAGAAATGCAGACTTAAGCTTCGCAGACAAAAATAGATGTGGCCTCTTGCATGGGGAGCCGTTCCCGATTACGCTTCCATAATTGGATCACGCTGAAATGGATACCTTAAATTTAGTTACAAAGGGCTAACAAGAAAAAAATGCCAGCAATTTATCACAGGCACGGTGCTATATTTAAAGCTGTCAGCATTCCTGGAATATAAAGTGATTATAAATCCCAGTGATTTGTAACCGGCCATAGGAATCTGCCTCCATGCTGACATCCAACACCCGAGTTCTCCACGCTGGCAGCCCTGGATTCAGCCACGTAATTAAGCTTTCACCTCCTTTTCAGTTTAGGAATAACCCTGCTGCTCTTAGAGGTTTAAATGCACTGCCAATTCCAGGCCCAAACTTAATTGATTTCCTTCAGTAATCAATACCTCGCTGTTGGTTTGGAGGTGGAGGTGCCAGAACGCTGCTCTCACATCCCATTTAACTGAAATAAAGCAGTGCCTGGCCCTGGTTTGGGGCTGTGGCAGCTCTTTAGCTGACACATGAGAGGAGCAGCAGACAAAAATCTCAGTTAAGGGTGCTTTTCCATGAGCCCTTCCGAGGAATCTTTAGAAACAGACACACAATAATTCATAGTTTGATACGTCTTCAATCCCCGGAGCTTGTTGGCATCGCCAGCCTCCAAACAAAGGGATAAAAATCTTGGAAGCAGGCAGGGAATGACTGTGCTGAGGTTCCTCCCAGGTCTTCACAGGTTCATGCCCTGGAGCAAGGGAGTTTACCTTGTTTTAAAAACTCATTTAGAGCTTAATCTCCAACCTCGAGGAGGGTGGTGGTTCATGTCTCCTCAGGTTGGTAAAGGACTTTTCCATGGATAAAAGCCATAGAATACTTTTTAATTTCAATACACCTGCCCTCGATTGTGCAGCCTGTTAGGATTTCAAAACCTTGATTTCTAAAGGTTTCCCTTTTTTTGGGTTACACAAAACCCAGGTTTGTACATCAGAGATGCTAGAATTGAGAACTGATGTCAGCTCTCTATCCCTTCTTACCAAAGACAGAAATGGAGCACTGATGTCTCCTAAGAAATTCCATTATTTGTTATTAAATAGTTGAATTTTATTATTTTTGTAATAGGAATAATATTTTATTCAATTATATTTTTACCTTTGCTTGCTGTGACCTCGAGATATCTTACCTGCTCAAGACCCACACAATGGAAAGATATTTGCTTGACTCATGATACAGATAATCCTGAAAGAGCCTGGAATTTGGGAAATTGGCCACAAAATAAGCCGGGGAGCAAAGCCTCTGTCTGTGGCTCTGCTCCCCCTTTGTGTTTTCATTTCCTACCTTCATTCCTTCTCCCTTACGCAATGTCAAACCTCTGGAATGCACTTATTTATTAGCAGAGTAAAGAACAATAAGCGAAAAAATGCAATAAAAGAAGAAACTGCTCCTAAACCTCCCTTGCCAGGCACGTGAATCCTTCAGGAAACTAATCCCCGCCACAGCTCAGCAAATCACTGAGGAATGTGGGTTGTCCCATGGGATTAAAGAGCCCTCAGGAAGGCTGCTGTGATATGGCGTGGGGAACCCCATTTCACCACTTCTGTGCTGAGTAGTTTTTCATGTTTTCTAACAAAAGTTGTGCCTATCAGATTTATTTTTTTTTTTCACAGCCCAAAAGCTCTTTGTTTCCTTGCTTCAAAGCCAGGACAAAGTCAGGATGCCCATGAAGGATGGATTGATCCCTGGAGATCCAACCATGCTGCGGCCTGTGCTGCAGTAACCTCAGTGCTATCCAGAGAATCATGCAATCACTTCAGTTTGAAAAGCCCTCTAAAATCATCGAGTTCAACCATTAACTCACCGCGCAGTTCCCAATTTACACCTCCCAAGAGAGATTTTTCAGGGAAGGCTTCATGTCTGCGTCCACTCCAAGGCAAAAATCCTCTTGTAGTGATGACTGAGCAGCAGGAAAAAGCGTGGTCAAAACCAGCCCAAGTTCAGCTCTTACTGAAGCTGGAGAGAGTTTCACCTTCCCCATCCTCTTGCTCACCAGGCATCTCAGAGAAGTTTTGGAAGAGGGCCTTGCCTTCAGACTGTGCTCACAGGATTTATAGATGTGAGGAGGGACAGATGGTCTTCCCCAGCTGAAAACTGAGATAAGCATCTAAAGGTGTTCCAAGAGAGCTGGAGAGGGACTTGGGATGTGGGCATGGAGTGACAGGACAAGGGGGAGTGGCTTTCCACTGAGGGAGGGTAAAGTTAGGTGGGATATTGGGAAGAATTCCTCCCTGTGAAGGGGGGGAGGCCCTGGCCCAGGGTGCCCGGAGAAGCTGTGGCTGCCCCCGGATCCCTGGCAGTGTCCAAGGCCGGGTTGGACATTGGGGCTTGGAACAGCCTGGGACAGTGGAAGGTGTCCCTGCCCTGGAATGAGACGAGCTTTAAGGTCCCTTCCAACCCAGACCATGATTCTAAGTTTCTATTATTCCATTCTAATATAATTCACTTCTTCCAGATAATCCAGCCCTTGTTCACCCCGCTCCCACATCCCCTTTGACGGCCACATGTGCTTCCCACCCAACGCTCACCACTGGAGCAGGGCTCAGGAGACTCCTTCTGGCACACTGTTCCCAGAACTCCCTGGGCAGATGTCGGTCCTGGATGCTTCAGCTGGGATCTGGAGAGCTGCAGGAAGCACTGCGTGGTCTTTGCTTTGACTTTGTTGCACCCACCTTTGTGAGGGTAATTGTGCATTTAAAGCAGCTTCAGGGGAATTAATTTTCCTAGGAATTAAGTTCCCAAGGGAGAAGTTCTGGCAATTAGTATTTCCCAAATCTGTGTCTTGGTAACTGTTCAAGGAGGGGCAAATACGTGTGGGAATGTGTGAGTTTTTTTCGGTAATGCCAAAGGGACAGGGACATTTTCAGAGGGAGGAGAGGCACAGGGGTGTGTCAGCTGTGGAAACAAGGAAGAGGAGGGGCAGTGGTGTTCTTCTTCCCGTGAACATCTCCCCAGTGCTGGGATACTTTTCCTGGCAGTCAGGAGCCAGGGAGCCAGGCAGGGTTTAATTCCTCCCCTGCAAAGGCCGTCAGGAGCTTGGAAGTTTTATTTTAAATGGAAACGTGGGCTCTCAGCTAAACCAAGCTGAAACTGAGCGCAGCCGGGAGGTTTTTGTTTGCCTAGCAAGTGGCACAGGTGTTAATGAAGGGAAAAGGGAGCCAAACCAGCAAATTGCCACTGCCCCAACGTGAAAAATATCCTGGTTCTTCAGCCGAAACCTTCAACACATCAGCACTAAAGTGACGGATAAGTTTCTAACAGGACCTCTTACTTGTTTTTCTACTTATCTTCCAGGCAGAAAGGTCGGCTGCTGCTGGTAAATCTCGGACACGTTCGTGGAATTTTGCCACCCAAGAAAGATGCTCAGTCTCCTCCATGTTTTCTTTCCATTTCCGCCAAGATCAGCCCTCACAAACTGAGCCCTGGTTTTTTACCAGGTATTTGGCACATCTACCCCAAACATCAACACTTCACAGCTGACAGACGCTTCTCAGTGAAACGACTTGTCTTTGACATCTCTCTTGAAAAAAAAAGAAATAGGGAAAGCAACAGCTTCCCTTCCCCCTTCCCTCCTGGCCTTGCCGGCTCCTTTGGAAATCTCCGATTGCCGGCGTGGCTCATCCAGGTGCCAACAACAAACGGGAGGGAGGGGTGGCTTTTGATGTTCCAGGCAAATTTATGCTCCTAATAATCATTCCTTGGACGGAGTAAAGAGGGCTCAGCCAAGCAGACATCCCAAGTGCGGGGTTGATGGCTGCGAGGGACGTTTTCCTCCCTCTGTCAGCTTATCAAGTGTGTGGTTAATGGCAAACATTAATTAACGCAAGAGATTGCCAGCTGCTGCAAGGTTGAACCAGCAGGACAGGCTGTGACTTCCTTTGGGAAAGAGTTTAATGGCTTTGATATCCCAAATATCCTCAGAGCAGGCAGGGGACAGTGCTCAGCCTGGAGTGAGGAGATGGGGCTGAATTTAAAGCAGAGAAGGACCAAGCCAAGTAAGGCCTTGTGGGAGGTTATGAAACCTTCTTCTGGAAAGATCTTTCCACCATAAAAACAGAGTTCAGGATCCTCCTTCAAAGTGAGGTTGCTCAGCGCTGCTTTGGATGTCTCCACGTGAGTTCCTGCCCGTAGAGACTTCAGAGCTGGGCTTTGAAGTTGTCCACCCTCCTCCCCTGGGCCTGCTCTGACTTTGACCTTCCTGACCCAGAAATAGCTCCTCTCAGTCACAGAAAATATCAAAGGTGTTGGACAATGGCTGGGTCCCCGTTGTCCCTGAAGGCAGTGGGAACTGTGCCATGGTCTGGAGAGAACGTGATCGGACCAGCAGGGCCCTCTGACAGTCCTCTTGGTCTTGGGGTGGGGGACACATTTCCTCTTGCGGACACACAGCCAAAGCCAGCCTCCACATGGTGGCCTGTGGGACAGGAGCTGCAAGAGAGGTCACCTGGCCCAGAGAGGTCACAGCAAAGCACAGGAGCTCCCAAATCAGTGCCAATGAGCTGGTCAGAGCCAGAGCTGCAGCAACAAGCGTGTCCCAACCTACAGGTTCTTCTCCATCCAACCTACAGATCCTACACCATTCCAAACTACAGATCCTCCTCCATCCAACCCACAGGTCCTACACCATCCCAACCTACAGGTTCTTCTCCATCCAACCCACAGGTCCAATGCCATCCCAACCTACAGGTCCTTCTCCATCCAACCCACAGGTCCAATGCCATCCCATCCTAGAGATCCTCCTCCATCCAACTCACAGGTCCAATGCCATCTCAACCTACAGGTCCTACACCATCCCAGCCTACAGGTCCTTCTTCATCTAACCCACAGGTCCCACACCATCCCAACCTACAGGTCCTTCTCCATCCAACCCACAGGTCTGACACCATCCCATCCCAGAGATCCTCCTCCATCCGACTCACAGGTCCACCACTCACCCAACCTACAGGTTCATCTCCACCCAACCTACACGTCCTACACCACCCAACCCACAGGTCCAACACCATCCCAGCCTACAGGTTCATCTCCACCCAACCTACACATCCTACACCACCCAGTCTACAGGTCCAACACCATCCCAACCCACAGGTCCTTCTCTATCCAGCCCACAAGCCCAATGGCCAGCATTAGAGTCACACAGGTGTTGTCACCTCACACGGCTTTGTTGTCTGCCCAACCCCACCTGAAGTTCACTGGAAGCCCTGGATTGTGAAGTCATGTGAACAAGGAACAATCTCCACTCTCATTTTTTAAAGTCTAAAAGTCTTTTTGGGAAGTTGCTGTTGTGTATTGGGAACACTTTATTCCCTCATAGTAAGACATGTCCTGTGAAAGCCCAGCCTGTCTAAATTTTTTATTTATTTTTGGAGGCTTGAGGGCTTTGCTGAGTTAAAGAATATATTAGCTATGCTCACAGATCTTTCCTTACCCATGACCTTGGACTATCAGAGCCACAACAGCTCTGCCATTAGGAAAAAAATCATCTTTTGAGCCTGTGGCTGGGAATACTGACAAAATCCAAACTAGCTGCCAATTTCTCTGCTGGAGCTCAGGCTCCATCAGAAGAAACTTGTGGTGGTGTTTCAGTTCACAACCTTCTCTACAGGCAACACAGTCCAACATTAGAGACGATGAGACAAAAATAAATGGAGGAAACTCGACACGGGAACATAATCAAAGGCGTTGAGCCTTTTAAGATAGTGTCTGCCCTGATGTTTACAGAGTCCTCCCAAAGCCAGGAGACTTCTTCTGGACTTCAGAGGCTCAGTGCTGCTCTGTTCTTGTTTATGGCCCTGATGCCAAAGAAAATTGAGGGGCTGATAAGCACCGTGCACCCTGCCATGCTCTGTCAATGGACTCTTCCTTGGGATTAAGTGCCTGAACAACATAAAAGTGTTTTCATTCTGCTTTATGTTCTCATCTGCCTCCAGAACAATTATTTTCGGAGTTGTACAGGAACACAGGCTCAGTAGGACTTGGGATTTGTTCCTGCTTTTCCATCAAGCTACAACGGAACGCCCACGTGCAGTGTCTCACTCTCACTCCCAGCCTACGGCATTGTCCTCATGGGCTCATCTTGTAATTGTCCCTCATGTAGGAATTTGCTCATTTGGATCCAGAGCACGCTCCAGTCCACCAAGGAAGGGCTCCTCTTGGAAAAGCAGACATTTAAAAGGAGACTTCACTGTAGCCACTCCAAGTTCAGTCTCTTTGTGTGTCTGGACCCTAATTAGGGAAGGGAATTGTGGATCAGGAGCTGGAATTTGGTAGGACTTGCAAAAGAGGTTCACCCCAGGCTTGCAATCTCCTGGGGTTTGCCATGATTAGTGGCTCCAATCCCACTGGTTGGCTACAATGGAATAGAAGCCCTCTTATTGTGTGTTAATGACAGTTAATTGCTCACCAGGAAGGAACCGGGCCTTCCTAGGTGATTGTGCGAAGCATTGACAGCTGAAGGAGGAGCCCCCAAAGGCAGGGTCCCCATGGAGGGTGATACTGGCAGGAGGCAGGGCAGGGCTGCCCAGGTCACCTTCCTCCTCTGGCACCTGGGCTGGATCCAAGTGGCCACAGCCCCAAACCTGCCAGAGCTCCAGAAGTGTTTGGACAACGCTCTCAGGGATGCACAGGGTGGGATTGTTGGGGTGCCTGTGCAGGGCCAGGGGCTGGACTGGATGATCCCTGTGGGATATTCTGAGATTCCAACCCCACACTGCTCTGGCTTGCCTGGGTCCCTGCTCTGCTGCCAGGCTGCTCTTTGGCTGGTCCCATCCCTCGCTGATCAACCCAACCTGGTTGGGAATGGAGGGCAGAGATCTCCTCCTGCTTCAGACCTCTGAAATCCCCTCAGTTCCTTTTTCCTTGCGGGGATTCCAGACCAATATCAGCCTGAGGCTTTGCAGGTGAGGTGGAGGTGAAGGGGGGGCTGGGATATGTGGTGGGAAGGGAGGATGGGTGTGCACACCGAGTGCCTGCACCGAATTCCATGGAAAAACTGCACCAGGAGCAGAGCTGGGCTGCCAGGCTGTGACTTTGGGAGAGAAAGGGAACACGGCCAGGAGAAGGCAGAGTGTGAAGCAAGCACAGGCTCAGGATGAATGTGGGGGGCCGGGGGTTTGGCTCTTGTGGGTTTGTTGTTGCAGGGAGGAATGCGAGCAATTCCTTGGCAGGATTTCTCCGCGGGATATTAGCATCAGAAAGGGAGTCGCTGAGCAGGGATAGCTCAGATACCGCTGTTGCTGGCTCAGTTCGCCCTCTCTGGGGGTCTTGGCCTGCTCTGCCCTTTTCCGGTTAATACAGTCTGAGGATCATTTGATTCCTACACACTCTTCACATCCAGAGCACCCCAAAACCACCTGAGGAGGACAGCTGGCAGGAGAAAATCCCATTGAGCATCCCAGAACTCCTTGGCAGAGTGCAACTTGGAGCCTGCAGGAAAGGGGCTCCTGGCAAAGGCAAACCAACAAATTAATGCTTTCTTTCCTTTCCTGATGTGACGAGGGGATCCCAAAAGAGTCTTTGTGTCTCTCCTGGCTCTGATCCACATTAGGAATTTAAGCCTAATAAGCCTGTGATCATGTCCAGGGCACTCAGGGGTGGATGGGGAATCTATACTTCAAGGACAGGTGTGTGTATATATATATATATATATATATTTTTTTTTTTTTTTTTAAGGCACAAATGTAGATGGAGGCCACGGGGATATCTCCCCCTGGAGAAAATTTGGACTCTGGCTACTGGATGGGGATTTCTTTTTGGAAAAAAAACAACCTCTGTGTCTCCTTTTACAGCAAGTTATAAAACTTTACTGCTTGTCAAGCAACATTAGTACTTGCCCCTTCTGGGAAAAGCTTTGCTGTCATTAGAGCAGATTCACCTGAGCACCTCAGGGCTCAGAGGTGCTGGGCACAAATTCACACCCTCAATCATTTTTAACAGCACTTTGGAAAAGACTTCTCGTCCCAGCCCTCACTGCTGCGGGAAATCACATCACAATCCAAACAGAGTTGGGAGAAGAATTGTTCATGATTCTCCCCCCTTTGGGGGCAGCTCTTCCAATCCAGATTAGATTAAACTGAACCAAAAAGCATCCAGACTGCGGAACTGTAAAGCAGCCAAGAATTAATGAGTTTTTGTGATCCTGGGTCCACACTGCGATTTCTTCTGCATTCCTCTGGCTGCCCACATGCATTGAACAATGAATGTGCCCCATTTCAGGGTCCACAGGGAGGTGAGTGAGTGTTTGTAAACTGAAAATTGCCCTTTGAGCCGTTGGAAAGCGACTGGGGTAGCAGAAATGGAGGCTGGCAGCCCTTGTCCATGGAGAAGGAGCTATGCAGGCTCCTGCAACAAGGGCAGAGAGGAAGCAGCCTCCAGGTGTAGCCACAACTTCTCCCCTTCGGGCCACAAAGTTTTGGAGCCACATTGCCACGGAGGGAAGGGGAGCAATCCTGATTTTCTTGGTAGATTCTCCAGTGGAGGAAGAGCACCTCACTGTTGCTTTGCACCAGGACACCTTCAATGCTGTGGAGATACCATTCCTGTTCCTCGTTTGTGTGTCCTTATTCCATCACAGGACACCCTGATCTCCTTTGGGGTTGCACGTTCAGCCCTCCTCCCACCCCCAAAAAATTGGGAGAAACCCCAAAGTGTTTTTTATGCACTCAGTGAATGATACACTAGCTCTGCCTACCAAAGAGCCAGGAGTTTTCAGGATAACGAGGGGAATGTTAATGGCAAATTAGTCAGAAAGGCCAGTGAAGCGTGACACTAATCAGGAAAGGTGATCACACTCTGCTTGAAGTCTGTGACTGCCCCTGAAACACCCGAATTTGCTGCTCCCCGGGGCTGCTGCAGCAGAGCCTGCAGAGGGAGGGAGGCTGAGCAGCGCTGAGGGTTTGGCAGCTCTGGTGGTTCTCTCCTGACACCGTTTCACCAAGCCCTGAGATAAAATTCCACTTGAGAAGGATGTGGAGTGTAGGGACGTAAAACAGGTAGCTGAATTGCTTATTCAGGCCTGAGTGACAGTGGAGACCCTTAAGTGAGTGATATGGGTACCCGAAAGCCCATCACGATTTTTGCCAGGTCTCAAAGGGATGTCTCATTCTCTCCTGTCCATGAGGGTCACAGCTCCTTTTCAGGGCTGGGAAAAGCCACCAGGAGATGTGTCTTTGATGCACTGGTGCTCCAGCAGGTCCCAGAGGTGTTGGTTGAAATCTGAAGAGTCACCAGTGACCCCAAAGAGAAAAAATCCTGTTCTCTGTTGTTGGGTTTGGTGGGGGACGGGGGAGGATTTAATGTGCTTTAAAGTAAGTGTGTATAAAAATCATCCCAGAAGGGTTTGGGTTGGAGGGGACCCCAAAACTCATCCAGTTCCACCCCCTGGCATGGGCAGGGACACCTTCCACTATCCCAGGGTACTCCAAGCCCCAGTGTCCAACCTGGCCTGGAACACTTCCACAAATGGAGCATCCACAGCTTCTCCAGTCATAATATATATACATATACATATAACAAATATGTTTATATATGTTTTAATAAGCATATCCTAAGAGCCCATGAACCCTCAGTGTGGTAATTACAAAATGGACCAGGGCTAAACTGCCCATTATCCATGCTCCTCCCACTGATTTTGAGTAAGTCAGACTTGAGTATTTTCCTGCAGTGTGAAGCAAATGAGGGAAACAAGAGCCAAGTGAAAGGTGCCATTAAGCTGCAGGCAAACTGGCGAGCTTCCGATCCTGGGAATGATTTACTGGAGTCTTTAATGAAGCCTGAGTGGGTGAATTATGGACAGAAAAAACAGGGATGAAAAGGAGCTCAAGATGAGGGTATTTTTGTAACCTATAAATTCCTGTTGGATTTATGCTTTTCCCAAGTTTTACGATGCTCGGATGTAATTCCTGATAAACTTTTGAAAGCGGTGTTTTCATCCCAAATTTAGTTTTTGCTGTGAAAATATCCATAACAACCCTATCTCACTATCTCATTCCAGCTGCTCCAACATCCAGGCTACTTCTGCCACTGCCACAGCCCTGTTATCCATCTGGGATGGGCTGGGATGGATACAGGGATACAGGATTCTACTGCCACTCATCTCGGCCTACTTGAAGATAAAGCCGTGAAGCAAAACTGAGCAGTTCTGTCACAGAAATGTTTATCTGTCACCTGTTCCCCACCCTCCAAGGAATAAAAGAGGATTTGGACCCAGATCAAAAGGGTTGGTGGAGCTGGATCCAAATGGGCCTGATACCTCAACCAGGAAAAATCCTTGAGCTTGGGTTGACAGCATCCAGCTCCCACAATCCAAGAGGAACGTAGAGCCCTGAGGCATTAAAGGCTGGGATCAAAGTAATTCCATGCTTTCCTGTTTGTCCCAGCTCCTGAAGAGCACGAGAGCTGCTGGGACTAGATAGGAGTGGTGAACGTGCTCCCGGGGAGGTGAAAGCCTTTTGAACTGAGGGCAGCAAGGCATGAAAAGCACATTTGTGCTTCCCCACTCCCCCCACCTCCTGCAAATCTTGCAGGGTGGGAAAACCTCCCTCAGTCCAAACGTTCTGCCATGGGAAAGGAATCGAGGAGCAACACTTGGATGTTCAGGGCTCTGTGTCAGCACGACCTTGGTTCTCTCTAAAGGCCAGGAAGAAATAACTCCTGGAGAAGTGGTAGCACTGGTTCTCCCAGGTCAGCTCGGTTTGCACGGGAGCATTTGGGATTAGTTTATAGTTTTTAAGGCTGTGTTTGTGCCAGCCTAAGCCCTGGAGGAGACAACAC
Organism: Orthonyx spaldingii; assembly: GCA_013397795.1. Taxonomy (NCBI): domain Eukaryota; kingdom Metazoa; phylum Chordata; class Aves; order Passeriformes; family Orthonychidae; genus Orthonyx; species Orthonyx spaldingii. The sequence continues at coordinate 173,341 of VZTJ01000770.1, forward strand.
CAACGTCACACAGCCCATGCAGCTACAGCCAGCCTCTCCCTCCTTCTGGCTCTCCCTGCACTACCCTCTAAGCTCCCCAGGCTGTTGTGGGCTAAGCCATCCTTTGTTACCTGTTTTTGGATCCAGCTTACTCTGTTTCTGGCTTTTCATTCCTGGTTTTAATTTTCCCAGCCAGCCAGAGCCAAATCCAGCCCCAGGGACCCCAGAGAGCTTCAACCAGGAATGAGTTTGGCCCAAGGTGTTTCTATCACAAAGCTGTCAAAAACAATTTCCTCTGATCAGACTGAGTTGAAATCCCAGTGGAGGCAATTCATCTCCTGCTGGATGCTGGCTTGAACAGCAAATAAACATCAGAGGCAGGAGAGCCTGGCTGGAGATGAGAAATCTTGGCCTGTGATGAGGGGTTATGAACCTTTCTTATCTCACCTTATCTCTGTGGGTTTCATAAGGAGAAGCCTGACGTGGCAGCGGCTCATCCCTGAGCTGGGGACTGGGGTACGCGGGGGTGGCTGGAGGTGCTGCAGGGGGACAGCCACCTCTGCTTCCCGAGTTTGTAAAGTGGGATGAGGATGGGGCAGGAAAACTGGAAGCCGTGGTCCTTGTGTCCCTGGCTGTGTTTACCCATTCCCTGGAGCGGGGGGGCTGAAGGACAAGGTGGGGAGGGAACATGTCAGCGTTAAAGCCATGGTGGATTTAACAGCAAACCCTTTATCTGCTGCCAAGGTGGAAGGAAACACCTGTGGGAAGGTGCCAGCCCTGGCCAAGGTCGTTCCTCCAGAGCTCCTGCCCACGCTGAGCTGTGTTTTGGGATGTAGCAGTGCCTGGGAGCTGGCAGTGGTGCAGCTTCATTCCCTTCTCCTCCAGCTCGTGTTGTCCTTAACTGTGATACCTCCACCTGTCCAAGCCCCAGGAGCCCTCTAAGGGCCACCTGTGACCACTGGCCTGGACATATTCCTCCTCTCCATGATCCCACCACAGAACCACAGAATATTCCCAGGTGGAAGTGAACCACTTGGATCACCAAGGTCCAACCCATTCCACCTCCTTGGACAACGGGAGATTTTTTCCCATATTCACCTACAGCAGCTGCCACACGTCTGCTGAGTGAATTAACCCACGGGGATGGAGCCATCCCACCCAGCTCCCATGGGCAATGGGTGTCAGAAGCATCCCCTGCCTCCCCTTCCCACGCGGCTCCGCTGGCAGCCGGCACTGCAGCAGCGAGGAGGAAATGCCAGGGCTTAAGTGATTTAGCTTGGGGAACGAGTGAAATCTACTTACATGGGCTAATTGATAGCAAATGATTCCTTAATTAGAAATTATAGAATTGCCCCCTAATTTACGAGGAAGAACAGGACCAATGCGATGAGGAGCTGAGGGGTGTTTCCCATGGTTGCCGGTGATTTTCCTTTGGAGATGCTCTCGCCAATTAACTTTTCATGACATAAATTTGTTTGCCTTAAAATACCCAGTTAGAAGCATTTGCAAATGCATTATTTAAGGCTTGAAAATAAATATTGGATGCTCAGGCTGTGCTTTGTGAGAGCTCTGAGCAGCGTGGCTTCTCACTCAATTATTGATCGTGCTTTCCGCCGCGCTGGAGACGTTCCCGCATGCACAGGGGAAAATCCCAGCCTGTTTACTTGCTCCTTCCATTTCTCAAAGTCTCCAAAAAGCTCGTCCAGCAATGGATTTGGGTGTGTTTATTATAACTTTTACATCTCCCTTGATGTGAGTTTTCGGGTGTTTAATAAGGTATGAGCACCTCGTGCAGTTTTTTTCCTCGCTGAGACGTTTACAGATGTTTTTCCATATAAAATTTTGCCAAGATGGACTTGTCCTTGTGTCAGATTTGATTGTAAATAGAACCACAGAATCACGAAGGCTGCACAAGACCTCCAAGATCCTCAAGTCCAACCTTGAAGGCTCCTCAGAAACTGTGGTGGCTTGGACCTTACCTTCTGCAACATCGGCACAGAGAAAAGTCATAGCCAGGGAGGTGAGATTTGGAACGGAGAAGGAATTGCATAAACCTCCCCTTTGGAAGATTGCAGAGGTTTCCAGGGATATCTGGGGGCTGCCAGTGCCCAATAACTGCTTGCCCTCGGCTTTGTGTCAGGAGATCTGCCAAAAATTCGCAGGTGGAAAACCAGTCAGCCCGGCTGCTTGGCTTTGCAGCTGGGGTCTTGGCAGGAATGGGAATGGCATGTCCAGGGGGCAGAAGGTTTCTGCACCCCGTGAAACACTCTGTCCCACAAAAAAGCTGCTTTGGGAGAGCTCCAGCATCACCCAGGATGGATCTGAGCATTGGCAGAGGCATAAATAATGCGGGACCTGTTCGGAAGCGTCGCAGGGGGAATTCAGTTTGCGTCCCAGCTCCTTCCCACACGGCAAACTGGAGCCACAGAGCTTGGAAACCCTGCAGACTCATGGCCATAATTAACAGTACAAAGCAGCTGGCAAGGGGAAGCCACCAGACAGGCTCCAGCTCTGCCTCTGACCGTCAGCAGCTCTGCAGAGCCCTGGCCATGCCACGGCTGGTGGGCAAAGGCAGCGGGAATTTCACTGCTGCCTTCAAAGAAATCAATATTTTGCCCTAAAACCCTGCAGCTCCCATCTGCTGCTCCATCCCTGGCACGAATGGACCACCCAAATCCCAAATCTTTCCCACGGGATGCCCACCACAACACAACCAGCCTGATCACTGCTGCCTCTCTCTGTTTTAACAACCTCCAGCCCCAATTCTCCCACTTTTTAAATGGGAATCGTGCCATTCGTGCTGGTGGCAAGCTCGGCTTTTGGGTTAGTGGTCACTGTTATTGCAGGGAGGGTCTCTTAAAATCCATGCCAATAATCTCATGGCACTGGGAACTAAATGAGATCCTGGCAGTTGCCAGCTGGAAGAGAAGAGAACTGGGCATTTCTTCGCCGGAGAAAAGGAGGGCGAATAATGGGCTTAGAAAAGAGGGAGTGCCAAGAAAAACGTGGAGCCGAGTGCTTGCTGCTCCCCTTCACATGCTTAAAGAAAGCAATTCAGGCTCAGCACACGCACTTATTAAACGGGGGAAAAAAATAAAATTCCTGTGACTCGGTTTCTCTGCAGGGCAGCCGAGCAAACTCCTCGATCCGCCGTGACCTTGGGACATAATGGGGCATTGAAAAGCAAATCCGGCGGCACAGAAAGGAAGCGTGTTCCACCAGGCCTGAGCAGGCACTGAGGGAAGGAACAGCCAAGTGGTTATCTCTGGCGGCTTAAATCTCAGCCAGGCGGGGCTTTTGACAAGCCAGGCTTTGTTGGGAGAGCCACAGGCAGGGCGGTGCACGGGGTTGTACCTGGCAGCTGACATTTAACATCATTTTAGAATGATAAAACTCACTCAGGATGCTCTTTGCCCTTGGCAGGGTGGAAAAACCCCAGGACGGGCACCTGTCCTCGTCCTTGGGGGCTGCTCTGGGATGCCTTGTGAAGTAGGGAGAGGTTTGTGTGCTTATGGATTCCAAACCCTGCCAGGGGAAACGAGGGAAATCTGAGCATCAGCATCACTGCTTTGTCCCCCTTGTCCTGGCAATAAATGTCCCCAGTTTTACCTCGGCACAGTTTTGGGGTGAAAGAGGTGTCAGCCCCTCAAGCTGGGCTTGAGATCACCTGAAATCCCTGGAAATACCCTGAGTTATGGGCACACTGGCAAATTTCAGCACTGTGCCCTTGCTGTGCTACACAGGCAAAAAGGGGATGGTCAGAGAATCCCAGGATAGGGATTTTGGGAAGGGATCTTAAAGCTGATCTTGTTCCGCCCTCCTGGCCCTGGGCAGGGACACCTTCCAAGACCAGGTTGTCTCAGTCCCTGCCCAACCTGCTCTAACTCCTCTCTCCCACTTTCCTCTGCCTCTAAAAGCCAGGGAATTGTTATTTTCTCCCTTATCTTTCAAGTTCTGAGCCCTTTTTCAAGATGGATAGCTGGTAGCTGGAGGTGCTGAAACTTTTATCCCGGGACACTTTCAGCCGGCGTTCCTGGCACGAATCTGTGGAAAATGCTGCTTGTTTTGGGCATGCCCTGTATTTGTACCAGGATCTTCCAAATGCCTGCCCTGTCCCAAGCCACACTGGTGTCTAGTGGGGACACCCAGGGTGTCCCACTGCTGCATCCAGGTGGAAACGACCACGGCCAGATCCTCTTGTTAAACGAGGCTGATGATGTGAAGCAGCTGCTCTGAACAGGAGCCAGCACACTCATCAATTCAATTAACCCCTCTGATTAATTCAGGAGCTCAGCAATGGCCATAAACGAGGCTGTTTGTCACTGAACATGGGGAATTATTGTGTCTTATGCTGTTTAAAGAAGGAAACTCTCCCCTGTTCCATCACGGAGCTGTCTGGAAGGTGGAAGGACTCTGGCAGTGATTCGAGGGAAGGGAGTAAATTATCATAATAAATAAAGGTGCATCCCTTGGCAGCACCATGAAATGGCTCTTGCTCCCCATGCCTTTGCCACAGAGAATCTTTAGATGTGTAGGGGGAAGTTTGGGAGTCAGCAGCCAAAAGTGGTGGAGAAAGGGCTGCTCTGAGCCTCTGAGGGATACAGAAAGGCAGCCTAGGAGGATGTTTAGCTAAAGACAAAAGTATTCTTGCCTGGAAAACAGGGCTTGTTGCTCCTCTAACTCCCCCCTGCAAGCCCTGGGCCTTTTCCAGACCCACACAACTCTGCTGGAGCCTCTTCACCGACTGCAGAAATCACACGATCCGGAACCTGTCGGTACCCAGAGGGTGAGGGTTGGAGCCGTCTCACTCTCATGTCAAGGTTCACAAGGATGCATCAACAACTGTATCCCCCCTTTTATCCCCCCTCTGCTGGGCAGGGATATTTCTCCATCTGGGGAGCCATCAGAACCAGCCATGGTTTCCCTGTTCCCATTAGCCCGGCGCTCTCTCCCCTAACCACGATAAAACAGCCTCATCCTGGTGGCTGCTTGTAGCTAGAGCTGTCATTGAGTCTGGGAATTTCTTTTTTTTTTTTTTTTTTTTTTTGGCAGCTTCCGTGGTTCTGTTGCCAGGAGAATCTCCAGCGGGAACAAAAGCTGTTGTATTTCGTGGGATGGGACTCGGGGAGGAAAGGGAAAAAGGGGAAGGGCAGAGTTAACTCGTGGGTTGTGGGTCTTGCTGCTGTGAGCAGCCAGGCAGGGTGGGAGGTGAGGACAGGGATTCCTTGTCTTCTAAAGGGTGGAGGGGGAAAAATTAAGTAGGCAATTTACAGGGAATGGTGGCTTTAAAAAAAGTATTTTGGTTACAAAACAATACCTGAAGGGGCTCCAAGAGAGCCGGAGAGGGACTTGGGACAAGGGCCTCTAGGGAGAGGACACAGGGAATGGCTTCCCACTGCCAGAGGGCAGGGATGGATGGGAGATTGGCAAGGAATTGTTCCCTGTGAAGGTGGGGAGGCCCTGGCACAGGGTACCCAGAGAAGCTGTGGCTGCCCCTGGATCCCTGGCAGTGTTCCAGGCCAGGTTGGACACTGGGGCTTGGAGCAGCCTGGGACAGTGGGAGGTGTCCCTGCCATGGCAGGGGTGGCACTGGATGGGCTTTAAGGTTCCTTCCAGCCCAAACCATTCTAGGATTTTGGTTACAATAAAGGACTTTGTCATACGGAATAATCTTCCAGGAGAAGGGAGGCTGGTGAAAAGCTTTCCAAAGTCCATCCCTTCCCATGGGACTGAGTGAGCAGCAGGTGGGATTTGTACCCTGGCAGGGATGAGGGCTGTGACGGGGACAGGATCTGTGTGCAAAGCTGAGGACAGAGGTGGAAGGACACTGTAGGATTTACCCTGAGGAGCAGAGAAGGTGCAAGACCTGTCCCTGTAGCTCCTTCACCTCTCCCCTCCACCTCTCTGCTGTCCTTTGTTCATTCAGTCTCTCAGTTGATGTGAGGCAGCCAAAGATATTAAAAACCTCTCTGGAAACTTTGGCCTGTGCACTTCCTCATCAGGCTTAAAAAAAAAATCCCTTTTATTAGTGGCAAGTGGTTGTTACCTGGCTGGGTGTTCCTGTCACCTCACAAACCCCATCCAGGAGGGACCACGGGTGATTTCAGCCGCCCCTTCCCACAGCTTTCCCTCCCCTTTGGCACCAGCATGGCAAAAGGTTTATGAATCATGGAATCACGGAATGGTTTGGGTGGGAAGGGACCTTAAAGCTCATCCCACCCCCTGCCATGGGCAGGGACACCTTCCACTATCCCAGGGTCCTCCAAGCCCCATTCAACTGGGCCTTGGACACTGCCAGGGATCCAGGACTAGCCACAGCTTCTCTGGGCACCCTGTGCCAGCACCTCCCAGGGAACAATTCCTTCCCAATATCCCATCTATCCCTGCCCTCTGGCAGTTTGAAGCCATTCCCTCTTTTCCTGTCACTCCAGGCCCTTGTCCCAAGTCCCTCTCCATCTCCCCTGGAGCCCCTTTAGGCACTGGAAGGAACTCCAAGGTCTCCCCAGAGCCTTCTTTTCTCCAGGCTGAACAATCCCAGTTGTCTCATCCCAGGGATACTCTCCTGCTGCAGGTGGGCGTGGCTGGGGATGCTCTGCTGGACTCTGAGGAAAAGCAAAAGTAGAGGCCAGGCTTGCCAATATCATGTGGGGAATTGCTTCCTTCAGCCATTGCAATGGATGGAACGGGAAAAAATCCTCCCAACTCCAGCTACAAGAGGAAATCAGGTGGATGCCTGTGGAGACAGGTGTCGGAGGAGTAAATCTGCCCTGCTTTCATTCCAGCCCGGCATAACGGCATTCTGAAAATGAAGCAGAAATAATCCTTTTGGGGAGCCTGGCAGAGGGAAGACGCTGCTTTGTTTGCCAGTTCCAAATGCAGCCAGCCTCGTTTACAAGGCACTTCTGTGGGTAATTGGTCTTGAAGCGGGAATGTTATACCTACAAAATAAATCTTGTTGGAATTTATTGGCTTCATGCAGCTCCTAAACCCCGAGTACCTTTGAGCAAGCAGAGCTCAAACACCTGGAAGTGCTGCAAAGCTCCAGAGCCTCGATCCCCGCCTCGGGATGCACACAAAGAGCTGCTGCTTCCCGGGAAGGAGTCAACAACTCAGCTTCCATAGGAGAAGGAGAGGGACATCAAACCCTGCCAGTTATCCCTCTCCGTCGGCATTAACCATCAGGGCTGTAATTAATTCACAGCAAGGGGAAGATCGGCCTGGGAAGAGCTCGCCCCGGGGAGTTTGCTGGGAGTGCTGCACTACCTAAGCGTGATTAAATATACCTTGGCAGCCAAGCACACGCTTCCCCCGCTCCGGAAAGCCATCCATAGCATGATCCGGGCACAGGGATTCGCTGGATTCCTCCCAAAACTGCAGGATCACATAAAAAGCGCTGCCTGCGGCGCGTAGCAACCGGCCCCAACAAACACGGGGCTGGGGCGCTCCCACCGAGGGCCTGGGTGTTCTGATATTCCACGTGGAAGTGGATTTTATTAGGCTCAGGTTTGGGAACACTCCCTTTGGGAAGGTTTCAGGAGCTCAGGGTTCATGGCAGAGCCGCTGCTGTGCCTGCAAGAGCATCCCTGCCCCTGCAGGGGTTGGAATGAGATGGGCTTTAAGGTCCTTTCCAACCTAAACCATTCCATGATTCTGTGATTCCATGATGCTCCTGGGGAGGAGGATCCACGCTCCAGCCCTGGTGAGGGGATTGGTGTCGCTGGGTTTGGGGCTTATCAGACCCAGGTCTGGATGTCCAGCTCCTGTCTGCCACTTCCAATGGAGCATCAGAGCAAAAAGGAGCTTTTCTCTTCCTCAAAACCAGCTGGCTACACTCACATACCTGAGCCACGGGAATGGCCTCCCCGACCAGCCCTCTTCCTAAGAACTGCTCAGGCCAACAATTTCAGGTTTGTGCCTGAGAAACACCACAGGGGAACACGCGGAGAAATGAACTTTACATGGAATTCCTGCAAGACAAATTCCCAGCACCACAGAAAAGCCTGGCCTCATTAGGGCATTTTGTCCGGGTCTAATTGCTCCCCGGGATCGCTTCCTGGCAGGGGAAATGGGAGTGGCACTATTCCAAAGGTGGGCTGGACGTCTCTGCCGCTGTGCCTGGCTCCATCCCAGTGGGAGCAAAGGGAATGAGGCAGGGAGGGTGGGAGGCGGGAGCCCAGGAGCTCCCGGCACCCACTGGAAGGATGCTGTGGGAACATCCTCCAGCCATGGATTTTGGCCCATGCCATGGATTTCGGTCCACCCTGTGACCAAAATCCCCCGCCTTGCTCTGAGCTGCTCCTGGGCATTGCAAAATGCTCAAGGGGTGGATGCAGATGGAATGCTCATCCTCCATCCCAGGCTCAGCACCAGCACCAGTGCCCAAGGCGAACCCTCAGCACTGGGAAAGCTGCTCCCAGGACAGGAGCACAAACTGATGGAGCTCAAGCACAGATTTCCTGCCTGGAGATGTGGTTTTACCCAAGGGCTCTTGAGGATGCTGAGCTGGAGCTGCAGATTCTCGTACATCTCCTCCAGCCCATGGGAAAAGACACTTTTGTCCCCAAAGCCGCTCAAGGCGTCAGCCTGGGATGATCCAGCCCAAGACAAGAGTCATTTCAGACTTTCCAGTATCCAAGAGATGGGGAATCACATCAGGGAAGGAAAAGAGGGATACACCAGCAACTCAAATACTTTTAATTTTAATGACAGTTTTGCAGGAGCAGAGGGACAGGAGCGCCCCAGGCTCGGTGCCAAGGCAGGGATGGGGGCAGCACCCAGCCCAGCTGCATCCCAGGTGCCATCCCAATGTTTTCCACTGGCTAAGCAGGATGGAAATGCCCCATTGCAACGAGAGAACCGGGTTATCCTGCTGCAGGGAGCTCGCCTTGGAGGAACCCCAGAGCTCCCGAAATAACGGCACAGAAAAGAGCTCCCCAGGGTGCTTTGAAGAGGTTCTGTGTGGCTCGTTCTGGGAAGCCAGGGAAAGGCTTGGATGAAGCTGGGAAAGGCTTGGATGAAGCTGGGAAGCCCCAGATAACCCCCAGGGTGGGGTCTGGCCACTCGAGGACTCACAGCCACCCTGCTGCCACCCCACTTTGGTCTCAGCCCGGCCAAAACTCCGTCTCCTTCTGCCGTGCTGGGCGCAGGAGGAGCCAGCACCAGGAAGAGGAAATTTAATCATCAAATCCCGATTAAACCCAGGAAAAAACAAGGAGGGGGTGGGAAGAGCAGCGCTCGTGTAGCCCAGACCCATCTGCTCCGAGATTTTTCGCTCAGCTGCTTTTCCAAAGAGTGTTCCAACGGGAGGTGGCCACTGTGGTGGTGCTGGTGGCCACCGCCTCTGGGTGCCCTTTGTATCTATCCCTGTCCTGTTGTGTTGATGCTCCTGGTATCCCATCTCCTAACCCTGCATCCCAGCCAGGCAGCACAACTCCAGGGTGGGATGCTCCCCCAATTTATAGGATTTTAGTGAACATAACTCCCTTTTTCTGGCTTTGGATGCTGTGGGAAGCTTGGACGCCGCTCTCTGACGGTGGTTAATGCAAGAAATCAGAGTTTAGCATTTTTCTCCATGTTTCTCCTGTCTTTTCCATCCTGGGAGAGGAACAGGAGTGGGATTTCTGCTTCATCGGGATTTCACGGCTTTGCTTCCGTGACAAAAATGGCCCAAAAAAAGGGGCATAAACCCTCAGTTGCCCAGTGTGTGAGGGAAGGAAGGGTTTGAGTGTGACCACCCTCACCGCCGGGCTGGGTGGAGGTGATTTTCACAAGCACAGCCCCCAGCACCAGGGACAGTCACCCTCCCATGTTTTGCACAAGGACACCCTCTGTGCACGCCTGTTTTGCACAAGCACTGTCCCTTGCACAGGGACACTTGCCCTGTGCGCATTTATTTTGCACAAGCACTGTCCCTTGCACAAGGTCTGTCACCCCCCCCGTGTTTTGCACAAGGACACTCCTCTGTGCACTTGTTTTGCATGAGAACTGCCCCTTGCACAGACACTCCTCTATGCACACTTGTTTTGCACAATTACACTCTCCCTGTGCACGCTTGTTTTGCACCAGCACAGTCCCTTGCATGCACTCACATCCCCAGTGTTTTGCACAAGGACATCACTCTGTGCACATTTATTTTGCACCAGCACCAAACCTTGCACAGGAACAGTCACACCCCCCCGGATTTTGCACAAGGACACTCTGTGCACACTTGTTTTGCACAAGGACACTCTGTACACATCTGTTTTGCACAAGCACTGCCTCTTACACAATTCCACTCTCCCTGTGCACATTTATTTTGCACAAGCACTGCCTCTTACACAATTCCACTCTCCCTGTGCACATTTATTTTGCACCAGCACCAAACCTTGCACAGGAACAGTCACACCCCCCCGGATTTTGCACAAGGACACTCTGTGCACACTTGTTTTGCACAAGGACACTCTGTACACATCTGTTTTGCACAAGCACTGCCTCTTACACAATTCCACTCTCCCTGTGCACATTTATTTTGCACAAGCACTGTCCCTTGCACAAGGGCTGTCCCTCCCATGTTTTGCACAAAGACACTATTCTGTGTACATTTGTTTTGCACAAGCACTGTCCCTTGCACAGGGGCCAGCCCGCCTCTCCATATTTTGCACAAAAACACTGTGCACATTTATTTTGCACAAGCACTAAGCCTTGCACAGGGACAGTCACCCTCCCGTGCTTTGTGCAAGAACACTCTGTACACACCTGCTTTGCACCAGCACTGCCCCTTGCACAAGGACATTCTGTACACATTTATTTTGCACAAGCACTGTCCCTTGCACAGGGACAGTCATTACCCTGTGCTTTGCACAAGAACTCTGTACACATCTGTTTTGCACAAGCACTTCTTACACAATTCCACTCCCCCTGTGCACTCCTGTTTTGCACAAGCACTGTCCCTTGCACAAGAACACTCTGTGCACATTTATTTTGCACGAGCACTGTCCCTTGCACAAGGGCCGTTCGACCCCCCCATATTTCGCACAAGGACACCACTCTGTGCACATTTATTTTGCACGAGCACTGCACCTTGCACAAGGGCCGTCCCACTCCCCCACATTTCGTACAAGGACACTCTGCGCACATTCATTCTGCACTGCCCCTGGCACAAGCACACTCCCACCCTCTCCCCCATCCCTGTTTTCCAGACGCTTCCCACGTGTTCTACACGAGCATCTCCCCCCTCCCCGCTCCCCCTGCGCTCCCGCCCCTCTGCCGGCCACGCCCCGGCCACGCCCCGTGACGTCACGCGGGCGGGCGCGCGGCCCGTGCCGGCGGGG